>DWON01000177.1:0-40818 GCA_018251015.1 Phocides pigmalion okeechobee
GAGGCGACCATCTTAGTCCTCAAGAGTAGGAACGCATCCGCGTCCACCCTTAAATAGAACTTTTGTTCTATTTGAGATGGACGAGGTTGTCCATGGGCTGCAGTGACCACTTAACATCAGGTGGCTTGCATGCCCGTTTCTTTGTCTATCGCAATAAAAAAAGCAGTGTAAGTGTCATTTTGATTTTATGTAAAATGGCTGAAGTGTTACAATGATTACTGAAACTGTCGAAAAAAATCTGGGTGAGAACTTTAATAGCGTACGCCACGTAAACAAATAATTCGTCATACATGAGAACAATGTAAGACGGATTTATTTTTGTTAAAACTAAGTATAAAAATATAAATATGGTATAAATAAAATATTTAAAAAATATTCTGAGCCGGACATACATTTCAATTAAGACTACAGCTCAGTACAACAGAAATAAAATATAGGCATATGTATTCTGCTAACCGCTCGAAGCCGGGGAGGGATAGTAGTTTATACATATACATATATGTATTGCTTGTTATGTAACATTGGATAGGTACGCGTATAAGCTTTTATTATTGCACCGCGCACCTCAGCCCCATAGGATTACAGTGAATTAAGCGACTATTAATAATCGAATTGGAGCTTTCGGCTTTAAAATTAAATTTGGGCTCGCGTGTTGTACGAGTAGTGATAGATTTACCAAACATAACACAGGTCCGAAATCCAAGGGCGCAATCCGTTTAAAATTTAAATCGTACCCTCATGCATATCCTAAATAAATCCGGGAGAACACAGGAGGCTCGAGGCAGGTAGGTACATATTTGATAAGCTTTGCCCACGGCGACCTGCCCCACAGTGTGTTGTTCACTTTTGACTAATTATAAACTCTGCTTAGAAACGCTGATAAAATCTATTTAAAACTGCATGAGTGAGGAATGTTACGTTTTCTAACAAAATATAAATCAATATTTGAAAGAACTTGCAACCATTTTCTTTTGTTTAATGTTTAATCAAACGTGCAGTTCACCCATGTGTAGAAAACATCCTGCCCATGGATATCTGTAACTTACTCCATAATTGAACGTGTTGAGAAACTAAATGTATTTTACACTTTTAAATCTAGTACTAAACAACTTATATTGCTTCTATAAGCTAAAATGGCGCGTCACGCGTACGTCAACTTATTCTATCTTTAAATTATTTATAATTAATTAACAAGTCATTAAATCAAAACAACACAGTAAAAATATTACAAAAACAAATAAAGAAGGTACATAAACTCTATAAAGAAATCCGAAAGATAATTCGGTCGCAAATAGGAGAAATGTAGAAATCTTTTTTATTTTGAACAAATCCATAATAAACTTCATAGTTTAATTATCAAATGTTCTGACTTAGCGTCTACTTTCAGTTATTTTATTGTCAAAAAGTATATTTAAGTATATCGTTAATTAAGCGCTCGCTTAATGCGATTACTGGCAGAAAAGCAAAAATTTCAAATGAATTCTTTCATATTGAACTTCAAAGCAAAAAGAACTCGTTTTCATGTCGCCTTTATTTCGGCAATATCATTTTATCCAACTTTATACTTTTATGATTGTGAAGGAAAACTAAGATTGTATAACATATGCTTTTATAACGTTTGCTTTTTCTAATACGATATTAAGTTAAATAAATTTATGCAAAATTTCAATAATTAGGTCTTAATACTTGCCCAAAAACTACTCTATAGTATTTCCATCGCTAGTCAAGTTGAATCAATCGAATGTAAATTTCATCGATATTATATTAAAAGACTTGATAGAAATTATGTACTTTACTACTTACTTACTTACTTTACTTTATAAAAGTTTGCATGTTCAAAGCTATACTGTACTTCTTATAAATTATAATTATTTAAACAAAAAGCCTTACCCTTATCCAAGTTACGGACAAAACAGTCCTATAGGACGGAAGATACAACACGCAATAATTTTTTGAATTTCGATGCCTGTGCACATAGCACAATTATATAGTTGTGGAAATGTTTGTTACATTCAAATTTTGATGTGAAATACCATATTTTTAATACAAGTTAACTAGTAACTTTGCCTGGCTTCGCATCGTAATATAATCGGTATACATTTTCTTTTCATCGTAGTAAACTAATATGTACCCATATTAGTAGTGGCAGAAGGTTACCACCGCCGCCCTCATAATCCGCCGGAAACCATTACTTGTATTTCGTTTGGAGAGGTGCGGTTGCCGGCTACACTTCGAAGCGAGGCGAACAACTTAGTCCACAGGAGTAGCAACGTATCTGCGTTCGACCTTAGATAGGATTTCGGTCGTGGTTGTGGTTGTACGTGGAAGTCTCTATAGACTTCCACGTATCTTCCTGATGTTAAGTAGTCGAAGCATAGGCTTCGACTACTTAACATCAGGAGGTTTGCATGTTCGATTGCTGCTCTTCTCACATCAAAAAATTCTATAGGCTTAAGCGGCGTACGCCAGTAAAGCTCCCAGTCGGCATGGTATTTTCTGTCATTTTTTAAAGAATTGCTATACTTTATCCAATTTATGCAAAACATTAATGAATTATTACATCTAAGATTTGTTGTGAATCCCTTTGCTCATTGGTGAAAACTGAATGTGATTTACATTCAGTTCGATTATTGAATTTATCGCGTTCATAGTAATAGTGAGTATTAGTTGCTTAATCCGTAAAATAAAACACCGTGACAATATATGAGTATTCTCAGTAAAGTTCTGAAAGATGTAAGAAGCTAATCCATCCCGCCCGCACATTTTGAGGGGAATTCTGTGCTCAGCAGTGGAACAATATAAGCCGATGACGATACAATATCTTTAAATTTAAGTTATATTACGTTGAACTACTTGAAAAATATCGCTGAGGCATAAAGTCCATAAACCCCTCACTGCCGTTATGATGAGTACGTATGTCATTTTATATTACTGAAACTAAACATATTTTGACTTTCGCTTAACTTAAACAACGTTTAAGTACCAAGTTCAATTTTAGCCCCACGAGATAAATCACGACCAAACTCTTTTTATGTCGCATACATCACCTTTACGACATTGTAGTGTGTGATATTAAGTGAATCGAGTGTTCTGCAACGCTCATAACTTGGGTAGCTTACGCGATATTGCTTGCTTTCCTTAATTTTCGTCTTTTTTTCATTTATGGCAAGTAATATTTTATTAAAAAAAAACAATGTTTACTTTTGAATATTGTTTAAATGGTTTCAAGCAGACGGACTAGTTTCTTTATATTGTACAACTGCCCTATTTTACCTTTGAAGTTAGTATCATTTATTAGGAAAAATAAGGTAAATTAAAAAAAGTTTTCAAGTTAAATTAATTCGTATCTATTATACATATAATAACAAAAATATTTTTACATTTCTTAAACCTCGATATTAGAAAAAAATACCAACGGAAACGTTAGGTGAACTTGTCGTAATCGTTGATAGTTTGTATGTTTATTCAAATATAATTGAATAATTAAACGAAATAAACTAACAATAAAGAACACTTCGCTCTTTTTTACTTCTATTATATGATTGAATGTTGTGGATCCGTGAAGTGAGTGTAAAAGTCATAATAGTATATATGACTACGACTATAATAACCGCAGAAGTGGTTGAGCTGCTACATAAAATCACCGTCTTATAATCGTTTCGCTAAGAAATTTTAATTATTCAATGGGAAACTTCATATCTCTGACCAATAAAGATCATTTTAAATCTTGAGTGTGGCTGTGAAGTTAAAAATTGATCATATTTTAAGACTAAAACACATAATAACGATATAAATTTATTATTTCCTTCCTGATACCAATTCCTATTTCCTATCCTATCTAATTTGTAGTTATCTTAAACTGCATCTTTAGTACACATGTTTACAATACAAACATCGGATACACTATATTGGCTGGGAAACCTAGCGAGGTGGTACGGAAATACACCGAATTCGGTTCATACAAAGCCGAATAGGTATCAAGCGTAGTAGATCGTACATCCGACACGTATAAATCCCTACTTCAATTATCCTGTCTCGTGGGGAGCAAATAAACCACATATTTCGTATCCATTTCACTTTCAATACCCCACAACGAATAAAGGTACCTGTCTAAAGTTAAGTAACGTATAATGCTTTAGAAACAGGCCTCAGTGCGATGTATCTAAACGAACACTTTTTACAAGGCCTTCGTGGAATTCGTGAATCTGTATAATTAGCTATAAAATTTTTTTTGGCGTATTATGTTTATTGTTATTTTGTAATATTTCTGATTTCTGATTTTCTAAATTAATATCAAAATGAGGCCGACAGTATAATAGACAGACAGATGAGACACCAGAAAGATGGTCTAGCGAAAGGAATTGGGATCAAGAACAGATAAACTTTAAATACGTATGTGTATGCATAAAAATAGATTTTCGTAAATAATATAAATATCAACAAAAATATTTACCACAAAATACCTATACATGAACGCACGCGAAAAATCATGTGTTTAACGATAAACTCATAATTTATTTATATTGTTTAATAAATTCAACCACTTAAAGTTGTTATGATTTTAGATTTGCGATGTTTCTCCTTTCTATTTTCATAAGTTGACCAAGTTGAGCCAATGAATATTCAGGGAGTTTTTATTACATTAAGCTTAATATTATTAAGGCAGGAGAACGCTGTTACGCGGGTAGGCGCATGATTTCCGGGCTAGAATTGTCATAATGGACATTGAAGATATTCATTGTCTTATCACCTTCTGCTTATATGGTTGATACGTCAGGCACGGCCTGTGAGGTGTGAGGATGTTGCTATCATACGCTGTCCTAATCCCAAAACAAATCTCAATGAAGAGAGCGCATCGTCGCGGTAATCCTACGTCTCCCTCCCCGCTCTTCCCCTTAGTTTAACCTCGCCCGATTGGCTTTATTAAGGTGTAACAGACCGCTACAATTATTATGCGTCCCCTGTTTGCGGTGGATGTCGTGTCTATGTCGTCGTAGGATTCCCGTAATTAAGGATTTGATTCGTCGACTAATATCGTTTTGCGGTCTCAGTATTTGTTACGATTGCACTGTGATTGTCCCCTTAACCCTTTACGATCACGTAGATACCAACTAACTAGACTTAATGCTCGAATACTAATTCTACACCTAGATACAAAATAACAAAGTAAATACACTAGGTACACAATATAGAAAAATAATGTTATTTCTCAATTCAAAAATAAATTGACGTAGCGAGCGCACAAACAGCGCCGCGACGAATGCAACAATGTTAAGTTAACTCCGCCACAAAGACGTACAATTACTTATGTTGCTCTTTGCAAGTTGTGTCTAAGCAAGTTGGGATGAAAGGCCGCGTAAATTGTGAACGGGAACGTATTCAAGTTTGACAGAGCACGCTAAGTGCAGAAACTGCGCAGTTGTGAGATCACATTATGTTGTAATAGGTCCTACTGTGAAACCGCATCGCTTAAATTTACATAGCGGAAACGACGAGAACATCCTCTTCACATTTCAACGGAACACGGATTAGGGAATTTTAATTTTTGAACCGCAACCTCAATCTTGTGTTTACGTAGACGTTGGTTTAAATATTCCGTAAAATAATTGCGTGTTCCGACTGAATTTTTAATAGAAATGTTGCAGAACTCCTCGTGGATACAGATTGATTGGGATCATTTAAATTTCTTGCGCACAGTCGGAGAAGCAACGCTATTGAATTAGTCCTCGAATATTTCAACTTGAATAAATAAATTTGGATAAAGGGTGACCGGAAAAGTTGTTTTGAAAACTTTTGCCCTTGTTGTCGTTAACCATAATTTTATTTTTTGCTAGATATACACCAATTTTACAAGAAAACAGTTGACAACTGATTTAACAGATAAACTTAGCCTTTATTTCATCGTTAAATTAATTCATTTGAAAAATCTTTTTCCATAAAAAACTCTTTTCGATGTATATTTATGTATGTTTTATAAACAAACGCACGCTTCTTATACTATTCTAAAAGACCATAACAATCCTTCAAAGGCCTTCTTCATCTTTTCAATAAGAGAAAGGTTTTTATCCCGAGGGTACAAAGTTTCGTGTCGTAGGCTCACAGAAAACAAATCTTGGCTACAAACACAAACCTCTGTATGGTATTCGCCAATGATATACCGAGGAAATTGCTCGAGGCTATTTAGTCGGTATGTTTGAACCATAACGCAAACAATCTCGGAACTCCAACATCCATCCTATGTCTCAATTCTTATCAACTGTATCGGTAAAATCTATTACATTTTTCTCTTTATTTTTGTTTTACCATTATTAAAATAAATAAAACCACATCTTTTGAATATTTTATCTCTGCGTTAAAACAATATCTTTAATAAATATCCCCTTTTTGTGGCCGTATATTTTCTGGAACATCGTTTAAATTATTTGCGAGTTAATTACATAAAAACTTCAATTTGCCGTAAGCCTTTTATGCATTCCATTTCCTAAATGGCGGGCCTAAGAAAATATGGCTCTTAAAGAGCATTTAACTATGTATGAAGGAGACACCGTGTTACTTTTAATTTACGTCGACGTTATTCGCTTGGAGAGGTTGTACAGTCGACATAAAAAGTATGAAACAATTTATTAAAAACTTGCCTAATTCTGTACCAAAATCTTTATTAAATATGTCACTCATATTGCACCATAAGTACATTGTGTGCAATAATATAAAACAGTATAATACGATAGTATATTTTTTACTATAAAGTAGAGAAAAATTGTTGAAAGGAAGCACAAGCGTTTTATTCAAGCTTACTTGCCGTAAACATGGAAATTTAAAAATACTCATAACGTCAGTAATCTTTTATGAAGGAACCTAGCATTTATTAAATAACCTATCTTAGTGTGCCAAAGAGAAGCTTAATGAATTTTTTCTATAAATATTAGGTTCCTCTATTTAGAAAAATGTTGACGTGGTTAGGTGACATTTGAAAATTAGAAATACCTACTGACAGTAAATCAATTACTTTTTTTATTTTTAAACAATGCATTTTTGTATGTTTGTATTAATCAACCTTGAAACGTGTTTACGTACTGCTACTACCAAGAATCAATAAAAACTTTGTAATTCGTCGCTTTCTTGTTATGCGAAAAACTGTACTGTTCAAAACATCGAGGTATGTTACGGAGACGTAAATCTTTGTGAGTAGCTAAACGGGATAAAAACAACACTCTTCTCTAATGGTTCGTTATGTGGCCAACGCAGGTGTTGCCAGAACATCGTATCTCGCACCTAAAAATGTGAATTTATTCCCCACCCAACGGCCACCCATGATCGCCACGCTCAAACCCTTAAATTAGGGGTTGACGTTTATCTCCCGGCAGTAAATACACCCGACTACTCCGTACAATCCTCTGTTTATTTCCAGTTAAGGATGTCATTAAAGCTCTAGTGAAAGGTTAAAAAATTAAAACGTGGTAATTAAATATTTTACCTAAAGAAATATATCCTTGTAAATGACTATTTACAGTAATTATCTTAAAATACAATAAAACTGATCCAATATTACTAAGTGTGTTCTCATATTTGTTTCGGTCTTAATACCTTATTAAAACAATGCGTAATTCAAAATCAAACCGCACTTACTCACGTGACACCATTCGTTGAAAAGTGGCAATAAATTTGTGCTTCTAAAACTTTATGAAAGTAAAATTGCATGAAACTTGCTAACTCGCATATTTGCCTAAGTGTTGTAGAAGATAAAATAGCTGCGGTGCACCTGAGCCGGGTCTCTGCCTCTACAAACTCTTGAGGAGTTGGATCGTGTAGCGCCCCACGTTGGGCGCCAATTTTACCTTGTTTCGACGTCCTTGCGAACAAGATATTACTTGTCAAAGATTCTCAAAGACATCTTACACTTGAGGACTTTAGAAGAGTCGGAATTCGCTGTAACGAGAGTATTTATATAAGTTGAGCCTTAACTGTTTCAAATTAAATTTTGCCTAGTTATGAATAAGTATGTAACTAATTTGCATTAAATTAATTCTTTTTCAATGTTAAAAATTGTGAATATTTCATTATAATTTCATTCAATCATACGTTTGCTATTAAAATTATAATTATTTGTGTAATACTATTATGAAGCAAATTAAAACAAACAAATGTCAATAAAACAAAAGTACTAGACAAAATATTGAATACAAAAATAGGCTTCTATTTTTTTTAATTATTGAGCTAATTGTATTATTTTGTTTTCAGATTCGTTTCAAGCCCTAATCCAGTACCCAGACACGGGGTCAGCGCAAATGGCGAAAACGGTAAGCGTAGAAAAGTTTCCGCCTGTTTTTATTTAACTGTTTGTAAAGTAAAGCTATAAAACAAAGTTGTTATTGCTGCACGTTTCATTCACTTTAATGACTCGCTTTCGAACTATCTGGGAATGAAGTGAGTGTCTTATCAAATGTACTCGAAGCCTCAGTAGACGAGAGTTTCATATTGATTGCTGTTGGAGCCTATACGCTCGGGCTCTAACTAGCTATTGGAATTGTTATTGCTTTAAGCATTAGTACCACTTTCCTTATCTTAGTTATAGAGTGGCTTCAAGTTGGAAAAGGACTTTTCTCATCTGGATCAGAATATAAACTTTTCCATGGCTCTGTTTATATAGGACTTTTGTATTGATAGCTGTCGGACCTACAATAATATACGAGTATATTGGACGCGCAAAAAAATACGTTTACATTTTTTATTTATTTACTTTATAAGTAGGTATTCTTCCAATCTCAGGGCAATTTATCAAATATGTTGCAAGACAAATGTATTTATGTTATTATTAAAACTATGTATGGTTATTAATTTGAAAAGAAAATACAATTGTTTATATAATCAAAACTATACCCAGTCTGTACTACTAACTTGCGTAGAACATAAATACAGTTCAAATTTTAAAAAACAATGAAATTTATTGAACAAACATTTGATTGAGTTTTGCGTCAATGGTCGTGGTGGTCCTCAACACGTGTAATATGTATCGTTATTTTTCTACGAAAGCTTTTGTCACTCGTCTAACAAATCTAAACTCACTCGTTCCACACTACAAACTTTCATTTGTTTATATTAAACATGCCACAATAACACGAACTATATAAAACAGTTTGTTAAAAATGAATATGTAAATGCTCGTTTTAGTGATTTCACGACAATTGTATCGGGGAACGCTTGAAAAGCATGCGTCCGCAGGAACGCTTGCGCCAGTCTCCGAGTGCGACACCATTTTTCTCTCCTCAACTTTTCCCATTCGCTATTCATTTGCGTTAGAAGTTGCTCCTACCGCCAACTGCAGCGACTGTTTTAACTTTATTTCTGATGCAGCGTTCAGGGCAAATTAAATTTCGTTTTGCGGCTTCCGCAAACCCACTTTACGAGTATAATAATTATTGAGCTTTTGTTTTTTTCCATCGTCCCGACATTTATGAATCGCTGTTAATAACTTTTCTACATTTTTATGTTTGTTAAACTTCACAATAATGCGATATGTTTTGTTATTTCTCTGAATGATACGCACAAGTTTAAATACGCTGTTTATATCATTTTGATATACTTTATCTAAAGTAAATAAAGGATTCTGCTATATGTAGGAGAACTAGTTCGCCCGGGGAGGTACCACCGCCTCCCTTATAATCCGCCGTAAAGCATTATTTGTGTTTCGATTGGAGAGGTGCGGTTGCAGACTACATTTTGAAGCGAGGGGACCATGTTAGTCCTCAGGAGTAGCAACGTATCTCGGTTCGAGCTCAGACAGGCTTTCAGTCGTGTTTGTGGTTGTATGTGGATGTCTATCGACTACAACTACTTAACATCAAGTAGTTTGCATGCTCATTTGCTTACTTAAAAAATAATCTACTAAGTATTAACTGGTGCGTTGTTACTCTATAAAGATAGGGTAGCGCGATTTCATAAGTCAGATGTTATAAACATTGCCTGATCCTAATCTGACATCCTTAGCTTATTAGTACTTTACATAGAACAACTGAATATCTCTTAGTAACTTTAGCTAAATTCGTTTTACTATTAATTGGCTTCATCATTGTAATAGCTTTTTGAAATTATATACATATAATTTAGCTAATACTATAAATTTTATAAAAAGATTATTATTGAGAATATATTTGACGTCACTTTGTAGGCTTAGAAAAAACACTAATTTAGATAAGAATATTTAATGAATATAAGGTAGGATCAGTCTATTCATAAACTTTTCATAAGGTTTGGTTAGGAGGTATTTTAGGAATATCTGTTTTTTTGCCCTTATTAAAGTACTTATTTAATTTAATCGAGTAATACGTTAGCTACAAAGGAGTATGTTCGTTATTTAGCGGTGTATTTAATATCGAAATTGTTGGCGTAATTCGATTGCGTATTTTTACCAATAGCCAAACCCTAGACACTACACAATAACATGTAACCGAATTAGTGCGACCGGAGCTTATTTTTAGATGCACAATTGTGGATTATTTCTCGTGTTACATTCAATTTGCCCTCCGCCTGCTAATTGAAATTGTGTTTTGATATCGCTTTGTACCATTATGTATCTAAATGCAGTCTGGCATGAAAACCGCTCCATGTGAAGTCAATTTAATCCTCTTCATTACGTGAGCAAATTGTTTCAACTATAGAGCAATTCGCTTCAGGAGAGGTTGCTTCTGCCTTTACTGGTTTAATATTTCCTGTATAACTATTTAGAATCAATTTCTAGATTTAATATTTTACCTAGTAACAAGATAAAGAGCATTAGCAGTTCCATTACATAGAATGACTGGAGCACTCGTAAAACCCGTGTCTTGACTTGAGCCACACTAACGAGTACCAAGTCAACGCAGCGTGTTTTATGACCTACCCTATTTCATTTCTTGTCTAATAAATATAGAACCATTAAAGTAATATAAAATACTTACCTTTTATGCAATAAAAATATTTTATTAGCAGCAGCGTCTTAAAATATGCTTCTTATTTATTTTTGTTACATGCTTACTTTTTGTTGTATTTCATGTGTAGGTAACATACAACTACGTACGAACAGGTATACGTACAAATCATTAAACCTTATTAATAATTATAGAAATTTTATTTTATTACATAAAGGCACATGTAATCCATTTATAAACAGTTAATCATGTATTTATAAACCGCATTTACTCACAAGCTGACATTAGGATTTAAAACAAAGTATTGTCTGTATGCTTTTTACCAACATTTGTCATCAACCGTGTAGCTTCAACCATTGTGATGGTCTTGTAAGTAAACATGAAAAGCTCGAGTCGCGCCTACACCTAGGGACCGGTCGTGATTTTTCCTAAAATGAAATTGAAACGTCCCGTAAGGTAAGTGGCAGCAGGAGTAAGAGGTACAAAGTGAAGTGAAGCCGGATAGCGCTCCAGCCACAAAGGGCACAGTCGGATGCTGGAGCGCTCAAATCCCCCGATCCCCGACTCTATGATCCTTGACATAAATCTCTAACCTCCCCATCAAATCTTTTCAGAGGCGGCTTATGCGCGCAGACACGAAATGTAAGCTCTTAATGTGCTCAATTCTGGTCGTACCCATGTCGGGGAGACTCGTACAAGTTCATGCCGTCTTAAAATAAATGTGAATAATGTTCTCCGCATTCCAACTATACCTCATTTAATTTCATACCTCATTTTTTAAATCTACTTCAGTGCCCGAAATAAGTTTTGTATTATAACTTAATTCAATATTACATGTTACTCGGAGTGAATAAATTTAATAAGTACTTAAAATAACTTTATTTCCCGTCAATATTAATACATGTTTTTAACTTTACATATTTTTCCACTCAGTTCATGAGTTATAGCCATAGCCCATTTCGTTTTCATCCACGAATTTTCCTGGAAAATCTATTCGACAAATGAAAATGCATAGTTAATTGTGCGAGATTTTGTTTTAAATTCACCTCAAAGTGCTAGAACATCATTGTTCTACACCTCTAATCAGAGCGTGGCCGCTCCATCAATAAGTTATGATTGATGACTGCGCGATTCAGGTGGACATGTTCAGCTCTATCCATAACCGAGCTTGACGTTAGCTGAGACCGCATGACTGTGTGACTGAGATGTATGAATAGCCAATGCTGATGGCTAGTTATTTATTTAGTCATTTTTATTATATTATATGGAGAGAACTTGTGGGAGATTTTAACATAAAATATTTCTTGTCTATCATATTATTAACACGTTTACTTACTATACAAAGTTGTAATCAGATCTTTAATGTTTTAAGCGCTTACTGAACAGTATAAAATATTCTAAGACTTATTACATGCCAAAATTATATTACTGTATATTGCACTGTAAACTATGAAAGCATGAAATGACTGCAGATAAGGTGTCTGACAAAATAAAAACCTGAAAACCATTGTGGTCTCTATAAAATAAGTTGGAAACATCGTTGTACAGTAGTGTGTGTGTGCCTTTCCACACCATTTTAACTACAATAACGTAGGCATCGGTGTTGCAAAGCAAAACTGGAGAATATGCATTCTAGAATATTTAAATATTTTTTTGTAACAAAAACGGTGAGAATTTATAAATTGATATGGTTTTGCTTTTCAGACCATTGATTTTCAAAACGTAACAAACACTGCGCAAACATTAGCGGAACTAAATTATAAACAGAACACCAACCCTGTAGAAGCTTACATCTGAAGGTTCAATAAAGTGAAATCTTAGGTAGCTTTTAAGGGGCCGAGGTGCGAGGGGCTTTGTTTACATTTTAAAATTGCACTTTGCAACGCGACCACGTTTAGCCGGGGCCTTTCTGTCGACACCGGGACGTATTCAAACATCGTATCCGTCGAAAATATGATACCGACGAGCGACACTGCACTCGTGCGCGTTCTTAGGGAAAATGTGCCAATTTTGAGAACAGGCAACTTACACAGGGAGTTCTTAACAAATCTATTATAATTTCTAGTTTTATACCGCATAATATTATTGTGTTGACTGTCAAAAATTATATTGTGGAATCGAAACTACTATGTTTATGTCAATATTAATGTGATATTTAAGGCTTTTTTGCGGGGCGCCCGCAGTCTTCCCAAAAAGACTTTCGCAAATTTGATATAAAAACTATAAAATTAAAGAATTTGAAAAAAATATATAATATTAGTAATCATCGCTAAATAATGGATTTTATCAATAGGTATTAATTATCCAAATACAAAAAATTATGGGCATACAACTTTCAAAAAATAACGTGACCCCCAAAACAGAAGTGACGACAAAAGGCTCTGAAGATTTGTAATTTAAAAAAGAATTCCCCTTTAACTGCTCACTCTTAGCTTTTCTTTAACTACGAGTGAAAAATTGTGTTAGTATAAATTGAAAAACTCTTAAAAAATGGTTTGAATAACGTATATTTACTTACACTTTAGAGCTCGTGGCCCGATATTCAATCGCCTTCTTTTTAATATTGAAAATATTTATATTACATGTGTTAGTAGTATTTAAGAGCTTACTTACGCAGGAAATATTCTCCTTTAAACACCTGCAAACGGTAAAATATACACACGAACAAAATATTTAAAACATTACACTTTACATATTCTTACCACTAGCGTTGCACAGAACACGCGAAATGCTTTAGCCGAGGTAAACAAAATTGAAATATCAAGTGACACAACAAACGGTATAAAAGCCACAGAGAGGCGAAGCGAGGTCCAAGTCCCGTTTAAAATTGCACGTACAACGCCCTCCGCTGTTTAGATTCCTGCAAGCTGTGTCAACTATACCCGGGCACCACTCGCCATCACCTCGTTACGTGTCAAACAATGTTTAGCTATTGTTTTGCTAGTTTTCCGTTGCTACCGCAGGGGTAAAGAAACGACCATTAACGCAATCGAAATGCAGCGACTATAGGTGATTGAATACTTAAGTAGCTGCTAATTAAAAGTTTCTGGTTATTTTTTTAGAGTCTAATTTGTGTCTAAATAAAGCTTAATATGAAATTTACTGTGTCAAATGAAACTTTCTGTTTGACTAAACAACGGATATCACAATTAGGGTATGTCCACATTGGGACGATGTCGACCAAACCGTTCGTGATCCATTGTAGATAATATAATGAATACTGGAGGTTACCCTTAATTGTACCTAATACATAAAATACTGACAAAAGATGATTTGAAATGACTATCGCTGCAAATCATCGAATATAAAATCATCATTCAGAAAAGTGTAATCCATTCAAAGATCTATAAAGCGATACATAGCATAATATAGACTTAGTTTCTCAACAAGACGGTTGACTTAGTAATGCATAATACTACTCATCCTATGTGTCATCCAATTTGGCTGTCATCAATAAACCTATATCGTGTTGTGTAATATAAATATTGTTTGTTATTTAGTATATTTATACAACTAGCCTGGCTGAGATTGAAATAGATATAGTTTTTATAAGATTGATGTTACAAAAGAGTATGTAGTCCATCAGATCGTAAGTGCCATTTTTAACTTAAATTCTGCCTAACTGCCTAACCTTCTAACGTAAATGTTACCAACTTACCAGGTGATAGAACTAAACTATAGTTTGACCGGGGAGGTACCATATTCACCTTCATAGTCCGCTGTAAAACAATTCCATGTTTCGGTTCAGAGAATAGTTTTTACTGGCTACACTTAACAGTAAGGCGACCAATTCAGTCCTCAAGAGTAGCAAAGCATTTATGGATGACATAGGACAAGACTTTAGTCTTGTTTGAAATTGATGTTTGAACGCGAATGTCCAAAGACTACAAAAACCATTAACATCAGGTGGTCGGCAGACTCGTTCGCTACTCTCATAATACAAAAAAGACTTCGTATACAACAAAGGTCGCTCATAAAGTCAGTCACAAATGTGTTGCTATTTTGGGGAGAGGACTTAAGGATCGCCTCACAATTCTCGCTTAGACACAAAAATCACGTGGAACTACCTTCTAAAGCCTGCAAATAAATAAACAAAATAAATAGATGCAATAAAAATCGAAAATGTAACTTTATTTTTATATTTAAAATCTTACTTCGTAAGAATTCAATACAGTATCTACTAGTGGTGACATCATGAATAATGAAGTCTTCGGCTTTAGAACGGCGGTAAGCGCCAATGCCTTTGTATGTGGACAATAATATTGTTCAGAACATAATGGCATTGTTTTACGTGGGGTAAACGTTGTAACCACGCGTACCAGGTTTTGTGGTCGATTATTAGAATTAATATCAAGCTCGAGTTTTAATACTTATTTACTCAGTTTTCCATCATTTTGCCTAAGATAGTCTTTATTTTAACAGTTTGACCGCGGGGCTCATATATTAGATCGAGTCTGCATTGCGGGAGGCGGCACTAAACTGGAGCTATTTTCTCTAGACTGAAGATGCGCCGACAATTCACTGAAGTATTGAATTTATAGCATCTGTGTATCGTAGACGATTAGACAGACGTAATGTTCGCCCCCAGTCTTGTAACGATAACGAAAATACAGCACTTTTATTCGCTCGTAATTCATACTGATTTGAACGTACAACACATGTGCTGCAAACCGCAAACGCGTTACGTGAAATAATATACACCAGTGTTGTACAGCGCAGGGAAAGTGTTAACTGATTAAGTTGCTGTTTACACTTATAAGTGAGGTGTCTCGATTCTCAGGAATAGAAATACCTTAACTTATAACCTCCAATAGCTGTTCAGGATGATTTGAGATTATATTTGGATGTCTATGGATTACTTAAATTAGTTAGCTTGTAAGCTTATTTGTTATCAAAAGTAAAACAGCACTTCCTTCTACATATATAAAAATAAGTATAATTTTCAACATTGCCTACAATAAGTATGTAATTAAATGAAAGCGGTACTAAATACATTCATTAACTCGTTAGTCTCAAATTATTCAGAGTTTGACTAATATCAGTTGACACATAAACGATTCAACGGTAATATAATGCAAAACAGTTTATTGGTGAGAAAAGCAATTATCTATAATCTATAAATATTATAAAACAAAGAGCCCCTGCGCGTCTGTCTGTCTGTTCGCGATAAACTCAAAAAGTACTTGGCGGATTTTCTCACAATTTTCAACAACAGGTAAAGTGATCCCTGAGGAAGGTTTTGGTAGTATTTTTTTGTGAATTTGGCGAGAAATTAAATAGTTAAATTCAATATAGTAATTCGGTCATTGACTGGATGCATGTATGAAAAACCAATAATGCAAGTAAATATAAATACTATTACCCGAGCGAAGCTGGGCTGGGTCGCTAGTTTATTGATAATTAATAATAGGAATGAATTTGTTACACCTTTTTCATTGCAATTTTTTCATTGCGGCTATATGAAAATGTTTTCATTCTTTTTTTTCAAATTGTCATTCAAACTCGTATGCAAAATATATTTTCTACTATTATGTTGATATTTCTGGTGCTAATTCGTAATTACCTATTAAATTGATCATCTCATATACGAATATATAGATGTAGATAACATTTCCTTAATACAATTTCGAGTTAAATCGGTTAATTAGCGAATCAATCTGTTTGTAAACTAGGAGTAAGTTCAATAGATTAGTGTTAAACGGTTTATAGTTCTCATAAGCGAGATCAATGTCAAACGGAATTGGTCTCTTCGTTGATATAATTTAATTCATCCTTGTATATCACCTAACAATGGAATTTCCTTGATGAATGAATTCATTATGAGCATAATTATACATATATGCGGTACTTTGCATTGATGAAGCAAGTAACTATTGCTTTATAAAAGGTGCTTTAAAAATTAATGGTGTCATTCATACATGTCCTTCATACCTTTGGTTTCACCCCTAACCCTCATTCTGTTATGAAAAGTTTAAGTGTAGCATAATCATAAAAGTATTTTATAATATTTATAATAAAATGTGAAATACAACCAATTTTTCTTACATTAAAAACATTTTAACACAATAAAAAAGTATATTGTAACCCTCCTGGTGAGTTAACCTCATAGTAACGGTGTGGAAACTATTGATACTGATTAATAAATATTTTACATTAATTTTGAGAATAAATGGGAATTCCTTTACACAAACAAACTACTTGTACCATCATGTATGCATACACTCTTTTCATAGTGAATAATAACCAAATTATTTATTTCCTATATCTACTAACACTGATCAGGTTATTGTTTATCCCTACTAATTATCATAATTACGATAAGATGCAGCTATGGCGCAACTTAAAATTCGCCAAAATTATTTTAATAAAGTATATTTACTTAGTACAAACATATTTACCTGCTTTAAAAAGACTAATTAAGCATCGTTTCATTAATTCGTAACCTCGTTTCATGTGATTGAAATATTCATTTTCCTCTTCGTGTCCACGTGAAAAACTTTACAGTGAGCATAATTCAACATTTATTTCGGCTTTTAATAAGAAATTAAAAGCGATTTTCTCTTGCATTTCTTTTTGCCGTATCGCACCGAGAGTCGATCCGATAAGTGGTCTTTATCCGTAACTAATCGTGCGAGTGCTAACCCGGCTAATACAAGAGCAATCTTTAATCAATTAAAGTGTGAGATTAAGATTTTCAGCAATCTCTCGATCATTAGCCCTTTTACGGAACATTTGACGATTTTATAGAGTTTGAGGTTATTCTAGTAACTTTATTTTTTTTATTTGAAGTATATATTTCGTTTCTGTAAAAGTTTGCATTAAATTTGAAGAAACGTAATAAAGGCAGATTTTACTTTTACATTCATCGTTTTGAAATGGAAATATTTTAAGTGGAATACAAGCTTAAAATCTTTTATTAATAAGTAACACTTTTAATTTCAACAAGATGGGGATAAGATCAGGCATTCCGCCCGTTAAATAGCTTTGTAAAAAGAGCAACGCGCCCGTGAAACTCTCCAACAATTTCTCCGGCGTCATCCGCTAGCAAAAACCGAATGCATTCCGGCGTCCGCGTAATCCTTGCACCGGAAACAGAAGCACTCTGAGCTATGTGCCCTCTTATAAATATTAAACGTGAAGCTCCGGAACCCCCAACAAAAACGTTTATCTGGTCTCCGCGGAAAAACCGCCAGAATTAGCAACAGGGGGTGGATTAAGGCGGACCGCACTTAATCCTTCTCTAAGAAGGCTTTGCTTAAACGAGTTCTAACGAGCTAAAGATAAAACAATTACTGCCGACATGATTAAGAGATACGGAGGACACTTGTTACGTCTTACGATGACTCCATCCCGCTGCTTTGACGGGCTCCGAGACTCGTTCCGGGCGAGTACTATTTGCCTCGTTACAAAACTTCCAGGGCGAAAGTCAAACAGATTAATTACTTTATGCTTTTCGTTGTTGTGAACAAAATTCACTTTCGTTATTCCTTTATCATTATTATTTATTTAATTTCCATTGGTCCTGTGATTATTTAAACAAATAATAACATTGTAATTGATCGTTGTCTGTACATACTCGTAGAAGATATATGAAAAATCAAAGATTAAGGGCATTTATTGACGCAATATTGCAAAACGATACTAGCAAATTTTTGTGCGTTTTTACACGCTAATCACAAAAATGGCTTAACCAATTTTGATGCAGTTTTCACTTATATATTACATGAATCTTTTCATAATATTTAATGGCCGTTACATTTCAATTGGTCCATAAATAAAAAAGTAATGTCAATTGAAAGTTCAAGTTGAAAGTCAAAAAGTCAAAACCTGAAAAATCTGGAAATTTAAGTCCACTTAAATAAAGTCGGAAGCAGTAGCTTTTAATATAATATTTAAAAGTTTATGGCTCTTATTATTATTTTAGTGGCTAATAATTTACATACAATTTATTAACCTTATTTTATTTTTCTTTGTAGACATTCTTGCCCCACATTTACATCACATGTAAGGATTTCCATAATTTCAAATTAATAACAAATTATAGTTATGGAAAAATTGAATTTAGATCAATTTATCGACCATACGAGTATATAAGTAGATATTCATTATAGTTAAGCCAATTCCAAAACAAAGTATTGGAAGTCGACAGTAAATCCAATTTAAAAATTTAAAAGTAGTTTCCCTTCCTAAGTAAATCATGATTGGATGGACATTTACATTTGCAACCACTAGTGTTTCGAATACAACATTCCTCCATTTCCACCGAAATGGCGGAATACTAAATTGCAGATTGTGCGCTCATTTGAATTAAAAAATTTACATAGCGATACTTTACAACCACCCAAATATATATTAGAATTGTAAATTAATTACTTTCTACGTTCGCTTACGCTTTGCGCCACAAAGCAGTATTCCTAAATACATAGAATTCGGGTGTGGGGGTGTACAAAACTAATTACGTATCGAAACGATCTTCTTCCACGCTTTCTTACGTGCTTTTCGCATTTCCATATAAGTTGAGCTATAAACGAACCAATCTATTCACGTCTACACATCAGGGGTTCACATTTGCATATAGAGCAGAAATTTATTAAATCTACCGCCAATATCCACCTTTCCAACATCGAACTCTTACTTATTCATTGCGTCTCTTAAATTTTTATTGGATTGTTAAAAGGTATTCAAAGGTAAGTCGAATTACTTCCCTGGTTTTCATTGTCTTTGTCATTTATTAGGCGGCGCTTTCTGTTTATTTATCTAACTGCGTTTAGCTTATCTAACTGCGTTTTACGTTTAACCAAAATTATATTATTATACAATAATTGATACGCAACGTCGTATTAAAGGTTTAGCTTGTAAGTACTAAAGTAATTTTCCGATATACTAATTCACTTTATATCTATGCATAATATAATCCAGCATATTTCTCGTACCATTTAAACTTTTTATGTACCCAACACTAAGTTATCATACAGTTACAGCTAGTTATGAAGCTTTATTTTTCTTTATTTAAATAGGCGCGTATTTTCTTTAAAAATTAAGCACTTTTATAATTGGTTGAATTATTAATACTGCAGGGTATTCGCCCGAGGGCACTAACGAAAAGGTTTCTTAAAATCAACCCTCGCGTAGAACGATCTCTACAAACAAATCAGGGCATTCTTCAAAAGAAAAAAATATATCTTGATAAAAAAAGTTGAAAGATTCTTTGTAGTTCTAAAAGACCATTGAAAAGACTTTGTCGTTCAATATGGTAAACAAAAATCAGAATATGAAATATCTATACCTAAAATTAAGTTACTTAAAACAATTATTCACAATACTACTTTAAATTCCCCAAATTATTTTATTTAGAAATTCTGCAGGTCACATAATACGTATCCGAACATAACCCGAAAGAACGAGGTCGCGCTGTTTTGGTCATTACAAAGATATCATGTAAGTACACTTTTTGCTGCTGAACGGCGAGCATGAAGCGCGCAGGAATGGGTTGAGCGCTGTTGCATTTTAATTAATTCTCTTTTCTATCGCGATGCGGTGTTATCGGCGTCCCGCAGGCGTCGTGGACAAACAAATAGCTGTTGCGCGACGGAAACGTAACGATTTTGATACGCTCCTATTGTAGATTGCTCTTCTTTGCTCTTCGGTTATTGATTCTATTCTTCCTGGTGAAACTTTTTCGTTTATATCGTTAAACAATAATAATTTCAGTATACTTGGATATTTGCGTTTTTGTTATTATCCCAATCTTAATATCTGCGATTTAAAAGATACAACCCCCTATTTATCTGCTGTAAGAAAGCAGGCATTCGATTCAAAGATTGCGTTTTTTTTTTCCAATATCTAAATTTATAACTGCAACCAATGGGTTAATGAAATTATGATCATTTGCTTAAAGTTTCGTAACTCTATAGATTTTAATGTGCTGTAAAAAGGCACAATTACACTTATAATTTTGTTAGGTTAAAAATGACATATTTAAAGACGATAGTTTTAAAATAACCAAATTTATAGGCAGCAATAAATAATATTCTGTTGTTACAGGCTCTGGACGGCCAGAACATCTACAACGGTTGCTGTACCCTGCGCATCGACTATTCTAAGATGACTTGTCTGAACGTGAAGTACAACAACGACAAGTCGCGCGACTACACCAACCCGACGCTGCCGTCCGGCGACGGCGACGCTCACCAACTGTTGACCAGTGAGTTGATGCCACTGCGGGCTCGCATCGCCCACGCGCTCGCATCCAGGATGAGTTAGTCCATTCTACTCACGGCGCCTGGACGCTTCCGGCACACATCCGCTCCGCTCACACCCCTGTCTTGCGTAGACTTTGAATGCAATGGATATTCTCTTTCCGGGTTTGAGCACTAAAAATGGGCAATTATAAATGCTTTACCCTTAGTGTAAAATTCGTTTTGGTACCCTTCTAACATATTTTATATTTTTAGCTCAATTACAAATTATATTTGGCGTACCTAACTATTTTCTACTTCTGATTAGTTTGTTACAGGCTCGCACATTTAAACACTCATTGCGACGTTGCCGTTGTGTTCTTCAGTGCTTTCTGTTTAATCAGGGTGTAATAATGGGTTGAGTACATATTACGTTTCGTTGATGGTATTTCTTATTACCATAACCCTAAAACTTATTCCTTGTTTGGGTAACCACCACGTTCTTCTTCTTTTAATATTCTAGTATTTTGTTGTCTTGTATATAGTATTCTTTTTTCAGGAAATAATATTAGTTATCTAGATAGAGTTTAATTATGTTAACGATGTTTTATCCATATTAAGCACCTTATCTGATCTTGAGTTGAACGGTAATTAATATTCACCGCTGTCTTCCTAGTTTTAAACTATATTACGTACCTTCTTCTGGAGTAGTTTGATGGTGATAAATGTTTCTACCTGATTGATGACTATTAAATAAAAAATATGAATTTCTATTTTACTTTATGGAGATAAATACAAACTGTGTTAAAGTATTCCGTCAATGCCCTTTAAGTCAAAACTTCAACCTTCAATTACCTACTGGAATTACGCTCACGAGCAATGTATCTACATTTACTATTCTATGTTAGCTCCATACTTGTTTATTATTCATAATCAATCCTGAATGTTTCCTCCGTGACTAATAACTTTTCATAAATCCCTATTGCACCGTAGAGGATTGTAATATATGGGGATTGTTTTGACATTGCCTATTTGCTGCTTTTGTATGTTTCGTCAAATACACGAAATACCAACGCTTTATTTTTGTACTTCATAACTGTATAAGAGAAATGCAATTTAAATTATTATTCTTTTCACTATTAAAACATAAATACCTTTCCATTTAAAAGTCCTTCATGCATAATACAACTTTATAACACTCTTCAAAATTCTAAACAAAGTAAAAAAGTTATTTATAGGAAGTGTAACGAAATCTAATTTTGTGCTCTTTATAAAACAGGGTCAAAGTATACTATATACACATTTTTTTAAGTTCATAAAAGCTTTAGGAGTATCAGTATACATATATTCTTGCGCTAATTGAGATAATTATTCAACAATGATCGAGTTAATATCGCAATAAAATGTAATTAGTTGACTATTATATATTTTACCATACTTTGACGTGATAACGTATACCTAGGTGGTGGAGTTCTTGCGCCTCCATTCCTGGGCCTGGGCTCCGGGCTGGCGTCGCCGTACGGCGTGGGCGTGGGCGGCGTGGGGCTGCCCGCCTTCGGGGCGCTCACGCTGACCCCGGCGTCGCCCGCTCTGCGCGCGCTCGCCGCGCCCCCGCTGCCTCTCGCCACTGTGCTCCTAGTATCCAACCTGAACGAGGAGGTTCGTATTCATAATGGAATTCATCAGAATGTACCCTACTAAATAGTTTTTTTTATTCATTCAATAGACCACTGCCCTATCACAAGGCCTGTAAACAAGAGGCTATAAAAGTTGTTGAACAAAATTAAAATGTAGCTTTGTAGACACAGTAAATTTGATTGATTGAACTAGTTATTGTAAGCAAAGAAATATGTAAAGTTTAGTTATATGTATATTTGCAACTTTTTTGTTATCTGACAATTGACCGAGTAAAATGAAAGAACTTAGTCAAAATTTTTGGTAATACTTGGTAGTTTAATGTTTATTGGCAAATTTATGCATTACGCTAACACAATAGCCAGTAACGACCGCCCGAAACATCGCAATATCGCATTTTAATCAATTTGGGTATCAGAGTCCAAACGCAAGCAACTAATAAGATCCGAACTAATAAAACCGGCGTTACAGGCTATTATATTTATATATTCTACTTGGAACTCTTTAAAAATAAGTTGCTAATTTATTTATAGATATGATGTCAGAATATCTTTTATGACTATTTATAATACTATCTCTTTTCTCTTTCCTATTGTTTTAGATGGTCACGCCTGATGCTCTCTTTACCCTTTTCGGTACGTGTGCACATACATTCCGTATTTTATATTAAAACATTAATATTGCTCCTGAGCCCCTGTCGCCTGGAAGACAAATTGTCACCTAACATTCTCGACTTCTATACTGATAACCGCATCCGAAGACCTTTATGTCAAAGCTTCGCTTGTTAACACTATCATTC
Organism: Phocides pigmalion okeechobee; assembly: GCA_018251015.1. Lineage (NCBI taxonomy): Eukaryota > Metazoa > Arthropoda > Insecta > Lepidoptera > Hesperiidae > Phocides > Phocides pigmalion. The sequence goes on from DWON01000177.1 coordinate 23,517, forward strand.
TAAATTCACTCTAAACGCTTATATTAACTCGTGTGACAATTTGTGTTTCAGACACCTAGATGTAGTACTGTTAGAATATATGCCCAATGTTTTAGTATTTATTTTTTGCTCCCCCATATCGAGACAATTTCCAATAATAGCGATCGAGATAAAATAAATATTATACAAATAGTTTCACTCGGCTTGTTAGTTGCTCAAAATCAAATTCAAACAAGAATTTGAATATATAGTGTCCCCTTTATAGTCAACACGATGATTTTAGTAGAAGTAATATTTTAGAGTTTTATACTAATGTGAATATTGTGACAGAATTTTATGTATAATATTAGGTATCTATGTTAAGCAAATTAGAGGCCCAAATATAATTACTTTTAGTTCCGTAGTGACCGCTTACGACGGCCGTCAAACCGAAAGTTTGCCGCTGTTTGCCGCTAAAGCATTAATCGGAAGCTTTACGTGACCAATTTAGAGCTTTGAGTTGTTTCCTTCTTGTATCATTTTCCGTCTGTCCCGTTTCACACGTTATTATGTATTAGGCTAATAATTGTATAATTACTAAATGGATGTGTATCGATGGATAATAAATAGTTCGGAGCGTAGCAAAGTCTGTGTAGGTGTTTAGTTAATTATCCGTTTAGTTTGTAATGATATCTTCAACTGTTTGTTGCTGTAAGACGTTAAAGCGACAATGCTTATGTATTTTCTAACGTCAACGTCTAACATTAACGCACTGTTGAAGACGCCTCATAAGTATGAAATACATTAAAGCAAACTTTTTGCTTGGTACGTAACGTATTTGTTATTATATAGGCGTGTACGGCGATGTGCAGCGAGTGAAGATCCTCTACAACAAAAAAGATTCAGCGTTAATTCAGATGGCGGAGCCTCACCAGGCCCACTTAGGTGAGCACGTACACACAATTGTAAACTTTATTACCACCACACTGTGATACAGTTTACGATACGATCAAAATTGCTATCTTTGTTTAGAAACACGAGTATCACGTAAGTTTTTCTCTGCTTACATTTCATATCTCGCGAAATGGTAAATCTGAATAACGGTCTTGAATAAGTAATTGTTGCCTCAAAAGGTTTCTAAATATTTTTCGGTTTTACTTGAGCACAACTTTACTAAGTTGAAAAGTTTATCGTAATTATCAATGGTTCACAATTTTGTGTTCCTTATTCTTTGGGTTTATACTTTCGTCAATTTTCATGTTAAAATCTATTTTTTAAAGAGTACTAGGTAACATTTACGTACGTACGAGAGATAGATTATTTGAGACAAAAGTCTAGACCTATTTCTGAAATAATCTTTTATTCTAGAATAAACCAGCCGATTTCGAATATCTTAAGCATAACTATGTTCTGGAATAATACAGTTTATATTTTTGTAATCGTCTTCAAATATTTTTTACGTGTGTGTATGTAATTATGTATGTATGTACATACGTACTATGTGTATTACATTGATATACAAGATTTTGTTTTTTTTTCACGTTGTTCACTTTTTATGCCACTGCCGACGTTTTTTGTACTACCCGAAGGTTGTCTGGGAGAGATTGCTGAGAGCGTTAAGTTCAGTTAAATAAATAAACTTTCAAACCTCACACGGTGAAGGAGACTTCTTCATAGATGTTTTTATTATTCGTGGAAGGAAAAGAACGGACCTAAACAATGGTAATATTGCTACAATAATATTCAACTGACATCAGCAAGTAATCTATAAGTGCAGAACTCCTTAGTTCAATTGCTGTGTCACCGCCAATTCTAATTCTGCCTCACAGCAGTGATGTGAAGTTAATATTCTAGTTCGAAGGGAGTAATACTGCTGACACACCAATATCAAATGTTGAAACTTAGTCCTCAATCTAGGTTCTTATCTTCCGCCTTAATACGGACTTCAGTCTTGCTGTCAGTTACATATGTTCAATTGGTTATTTATAAGATCGAAAGGTTGTCTATTTTTTACTATAAGAAAAATATTTTAATAATAATGCTTTAATAAAAAAAGGAAAATGACCTCGTGTAGAAATCTATGTATGTACATGTTTGTAACCTATGTACTAGGTTTGAGAGTGGTTCTTAAAATTGTCAAACATGCGTGAATTCCACCAATTCGCGGTCGGTCGGCTTGTTGGGTTATGGTCGAAACTTTCTCAATATAAGAGGAACCCTTGCCAAGTCGCTACTTGGCCCTCACTAGATAACAATGGGTTGATGATGAGTGTGTGTTATTTTATCAGCCATGACCCACATGGACAAGCTGCGTGTGTTCGGGAAGGCGATGCGCGTGATGTTGAGCAAGCACCAGACCGTACAGCTGCCTAAGGAAGGCCAGCCCGATGCCGGGCTCACCAGGTAATAATTTAATACTAAATTAGTTACTAGTACTATTTTACAGTGGGTTTCATCTCGCAGGTTGTTTAAATAGTAAATAATTGAAAAAATTAAGCAACGTCTGCAACAGTCTTGATTTGGATGGACGACCGTTTGTGACAATGTTTTGCACGCATCCGTATTTTGGAGGACAACTTTAGCGGGGCTTAGCGTGTTTCAGCCTGCCGGCTACACTGAAGCTAGGCATCTTAGCCTTCAGGAGTAGCAATGTATCTATGTTCGACCTCAGATAAGATTTCAGTCGCATATGTGGTTGTACGTGGACGTTTATGGGCTGCGACTACTTAACATCAGCTAGATTGCATGCTATATGTAGGTGGATTGTAGCGACCAGTCAGGCCTCAGCATTGGTTTGAACATTTCGTTTCTTCTTATTTAATCTATGTTCTTTTTTTTCTTATAACTTAAAAAAAAAGTTTCATTGGGATCATGACTTTTCATTCGAATGATGTAAGATATTTACCCATCATGAAGTTGAACATAAAGAGTTATGAATATTAATTATATTTCATATTCATAACTCTTTATTATTAAATATAGTTCATGTATTTTTAATGTTATATTTATTTTTAATGCCATCGATTTGACAAAAGTCCACCCAATTTCCAGGGACTACTCCCAGAGCCCGCTGCACAGATTCAAGAAGCCTGGCAGCAAGAACTACCAGAACATCTACCCACCAAGCGCCACCCTGCACCTCTCCAACATTCCGTGAGTATTCATTATAAGGCAGATAATATTGACGCAGCCACAACATAATCGCCCACCATCCTCTAAACATTTAACCAACAGTAAAAGTTGGTAAACGAATTTAGTATACATTTAATAAATTATCATATTATACCTAATACTTTAATATTAACAAAATAATATTAATATTCCGGGTATATTCACCCCTTCGAGGACTGCCCGGGTAAAGAGGAAATACTCGAGACTCGTTCTCTCTAGCTACCCATCCTCTAACGGTAACCATATCGGTAAATCGACACGTAGCAGAGTGCAATATGAGTGCGTTATACCACGCGAGAACCTAATTACATGAATGGTAAGAAATTAATAAAAAAAAAACTAGAAAAACAAGCTTTTATAGCAACCTGAAGTAAGAAGTACATTTTTTAAGAATTAACTGAATTATCTGAAAGTACATTGATTTTAATTATATTGTTTGTAATAACTATAAAATACTTATTATTTCGATTGTAAAAAACGACCCATGCAACAACATGTAATGCTTGTTGTTGCATGTGAGAATTGCTGAAGAGTACAAAAAAAATTAAAACGCAAAATGAAATTTCTGCTATTATAAAATGATCCATTCATTTCGGAAAATATTACATATCTTAGTACGACAAACCATTCAGAATGAACGACACGTTCGATCTACTTCAATGTAACTGATAGTTCAATTCTATCGGTCATAACATTTGAACTAAATTGATCCATTCTTCAAATGCAGCACTGACATTGTAATATAATACTCTAATAAATGTTCGATAAATGTTCACAGAGCCACAGTATCTGAGGAGGATATCAAGGAAGCATTCACCAAGCGCGGGTTCACAATCAAGGCGTTCAAGTTCTTCCCGTAAGTTATTTATTTTCTATATTACAATAAAAGTTGACTGAGATAAAGACTGAAGACTGAAAGAGACTAAAGACAGGATACAAAGAGGCAGATAGAAAGAGGAACTTATAAAAATTGTTTTTGCTTTTAATCTTTTGTCTATGGAATCCAAAACCAATCAATGCAATGAATAATGTAATTGAAATAATAATAACGTGTATGTCATATTATTATAGTTGCATTCTCGATGAATTTAAATAAAACTAGAGCCGCTTTAGTAGTAAATAGTGATGTCTCCGATACACATAGTAGTGTTTATGTACCTCTGTATAATTTTATTCATTGGTATCAATTTTCTAAATATTTAAAATCACAGCCATGTTCATTTATTCATATATCATTCTGAGTCAGTCATCGTTCATATCTTATCTTAGAAAACTGTATTATATATGAAATTCAAGTCCTGTGTAACAAAATAATGTTGTGATTTTAATAAATATATGTTAATTTAATTAAAAATGGGGATACATTGTTTTGAAAATGTTAAAGTCAGTAACAAAGACTAAATTTCATTATTCTTTAAAAAAAATCATATTTTTTTCAAATGGAGCAACTCTTAGAAATTCTTAAAGTAATTAAAATCTCACTTTGAGCATAACATCGGGCTGAAGTGAGATCTTCATTAGCTTTATTTATTTAGTGTTGATTATTTTTTCCAGCTCTCGCCAAGCAAAAGTTACTTTCGGAATGTTCTCTTCCCTCATTTATAAATAAGGAGTATTTTCTTAAGTTTTAAATGAGTTTAAAAGATGTGATTATCTTGTTGAAAGTTGATCGCTAGATTAGTCCCAAAAAGGGATCAGGAGCTGCAACGGTTTAAACTTTTTCTATTAATTGCAATCGAATACCCATTTCATTTATACAAACGAGTAATGTGTATCCTGTGATTTGGTTCAAATTGTATTACATATTTACTGTAAATAAAGAGTCGTTAATTGGACGAAAGACTCATTAATAGAACACACCCAGGCTACATTTGTTACATTTTAAGACTATTAATTTTATTTGTATCCTTATAATGTTTTCTACTATTTAAATTGAATTTAAATATTTAAATTAAATTTATAGTAAGATGTCTGCGACTTACTTAAATGGTCGGTGTTGCTCCCCACTTCCAGTAAGGACCGCAAGATGGCGCTCGTGCAGCTGCCGTCCATCGACGACGCCGTGGCGGCCCTCATCAAGATGCACAACTACCAGTTGTCGGAATCCAACCACCTCCGGGTCTCCTTCTCCAAGTCCAGCATCTAAATGAACGAGCAACCACCTTCGGAATATCACACAACATCGGTCGCGTCCAATATTTAAATATGAATCTATTCACATTGAAATTTGTCTGTGTACCTCGTACGGTCGCGGGCCGTCTGCGATGCGACGGGACTTCATCGTACCTCTCACACAAATCGAGAATTTTCACTCGACTGAAAATTATAAAATGTATCTGTATTACGCTTACTCGGAACAGTCTAGAAATTAAGTGCTATTACTCTACTTCCTTAGTGAATACGTACATTTAACTGTAACCGTTATTGTACTACATAATTTATAAGATACTTGTCGTTGTTTAATGGCAGCTTAGTTATTCTCATATTCCTCAGGAGGAACCGATGGTTAATATGTTAACTGTATCATAAATATATGAGTATTCGTAAACTACCTTCAACGTTAGATCGGAGAGGATTCCTTTTGTGTGATATTCATTCCGTATTATTAATAATCGACATATTATTTTTATAATAGAATTATTATTGTAATAATTTCCAGTGATTTTCAGTATATTGTTTCATGCAAGTGAAAGTTGGAACAGATTGCAATTAGATTGCGCTAGAATTATTTACATTTGGCAATTTGTGTATGTACCTACTTTATGCAATGTGAGACATTGCTTCGGTTATTTTGCGATTGTTACATTATTCAGCATACCTTACGTTCTTAATATTTTATCAATACATGCATATTATAATATCCAGCAATATGGCACTTTGTTAAAAATAAATATTACTTTGTCACATATAATTTACAGTTATTACTCTTAAGATTATATTTTATACATATATTTTATGCTCTATTTTAATATGCACAATTTACTATTATTGCATTTTTTTTTGTAAGTAAAGTATAGTTTTGTACGCATACACATTTTTTATTTTAATTACTGGAATGCTATGTTTAGAAATGTGTATGTGTGTGCAATATTAGTTATAGAGACAATTTTATTAGCGTATTTTAGATTTAACTGCCTTCTGGCCGGCTCGGCTCGGCTCGGCTCGGCTCTGCTCGGCTCGGCTCTGCTCAGCTCGGCTCTACTCAGCTCGCTCGGCTTCGCTCGGCTCGGGTCGGCGCCTTCTTCCATCTGTTTCGTTGTAGGAGAATATTTGGTTCAATGTTCGTTCGTTCGATCGTGACTCGTCGGTTAGTTAGCGTAATCACAACTCTTATCGCTTAACATCTAGTGAATATTATCACTTTATACAACGTTATGTTCAGTGACATAATAGTGACATGATGCATTTATTTTGATGTTAATTTATATTAATGGTAGCTACAACATATTATAAATGCTCGTGCGTACGTTCACTAAGCAATTAATTATAGAATAATTATTTATTTTACCTTTGGTCGGTCGGTCGGGGAGTATTGTAGTCATGCAGTGTGGCCAATATTAATAACGTATTTTTTAGAATAATTTTCATTATAATATTACTGAGATATTGCCACACTGTTGCTATCATAAATGTGACGATGTTCTTGAAAGTATTCCCGAGATCTGATATAATTGTACGATACGTTTTGTGAGCCTTATTTACACTGTACTACAGCGACTGTAATGGCACAGTATTTTAGTTAATAGAGCTATTCTTCCACAACTTGTGAACTTGTATATAACTAACTGTCGACTTTCAACACCACGTCCTAACTTCGATGAGATGAACATCTCGCGTTTTTCCATTTTCTGCTAAACACTCGATTGGTTTTCACACATCTTTGCCTTCTTTAAATTAAATAAAAAAATGCGTCTAGTCCAATGCGAAAGAGATTAAGTTTGTGGATAAGGTGATTTTACGTGATAAAAAATTCTCTCAACTAATTCACTAAACTGTTATGAACTTTTGTAAAGAGTTGCCGTTTGTTTACTGTGAAGTTGATTATGTATCCTATACTAACGATACAGTAAATAAATAGCTATGAACTCTTTACTTTGTAAAATATTGAAAAGATAATTTTCTAAACTACTAAAATCTGGTGTAATATGAAGCTTTGTAAAGAGATATTATTTATTAAAGTATTTCGGTCGAACGGCAGTGCCGTGTACTTCACTAACTAGGACCAGTTTTAAGTGTTCAGTTAATCGTCCAGTTTTTGTGATTAGGCAAAGCATGCGTGAAACAGATACCTGATTTAATATTTAGGATACAGAAATTCCTTAAGCTTGCAACCATGTACTAAGCCGAAATCATTTTATCAAATGATTTTGTTGATGGTTGCATTGTAAAAGATGATATTTAAGCGTTAAAATATGATCGCCGACCAGCCCGTCGACTGTGCGCCTAATGCATGGTAGGTTAGCATAAGTCTATGGAAAATTTGGTCTATATGCTGGTCGGCGACCGTGTAATGAGCTTTACCGCGACTACCCTCTGCCGTAGCTTTCAAAAATAAAAGCTCCTTAAAAATTACATTTGTATATCCTTATGTGCAAAGGATCATAATAATAATATGTAAATTTAAATTGTTAACTCGTAAACTCGAGTTTGTTGTGTGATGGAGTAGCAAAATTTACTGTAAAGAATAATGTTACATGGCCGCAATGTTTACGAACATATTGTTTTAAACATATCTTTTCCATATGTCACAAATAAGGAAATTTTAATTTACCTCTAGTAACCTACTATCATAAAAATTACATATTTACACTATTATAAAATTGTATCATATACATCACGTACGGATATAAGAATTATAACTAGAGCTTAGTAAGAAAAAGTAATCTAAAAAAATTAGATTGTCATTACGATAATGTAAGGTTTATTAGAGAATTCGATCGATCGTACAGATTGTATTAGTCTATACATGTGTATGGCTATGGTAAGAGCGTGTAAGTAGTTATTGGTCTAGATAATGTTAGGTGACCAGGGTGTGGTGATATTTTGCACGTTTTTGAAAATGTTTTTCTATACGGTGCGGGCGACCGCGCCGGCGTTTTGGAAATGATAAATGAAATTACGGTATGCGGTGGTGGTCTGTTTGAAGCGGCATTGGTAATGATCGAAGATTGTATTGGGATTATTATTACTATTATTACATTACCTACATGTTTATTGAAACTATCACAAAATGGAGATTACATATCCTCTGTACATCGTAGAACGCTACACACACGGCTCAGCTCATTGGTTTAAATGTTTAGTTTTGGTCCGACGCGGAGGACAGTTTTCGTTATCGATTCTCGCTTGTGCTCAAGACAGAGACTTGTCGACTTGATGTGTGTAGCGTTTTGTGGCCTAATATTTTTCTCAACAACATTGATATCAATAGATAATTATAGGAATTTATGTGTTTAGAGAAGTATTTTAAATATTTAGGATAATATCTTATAATAATTATAAAAAAAAATAATAATAAAGTAAATCAGTGTTTAGGATGAGATGCCAAATTTAAGTCAATACACGTTATTTTAGGTAAACGTAATTGAGGTAATCTTAACATTTATTGAAAAGTTGATGAAAATGTTACAGTTAAATTATATTTGAGAGTTTTATTAAGCGCAATATATGCAATTTTATTCATTGTAAGTGAACATTGTTTCAATTTGTTAGTTAAAGTTATGCGTTGAGAAATGTGAAAGTTGTTTTCAATGTGTTGTTTAATCCATTTGTGTCTCCTGATAATCTGCGGTCGCAGTTTATTGTGTATATGAACCTAACATTTTCGTTCAATTGTCTACTTCATGAGTTTGTCCTTCGTGCGTTTCACATTATAAAGAAACATATCTGTGCATATCACACCCTTGTATGCTTATAATTTCGTTGTGCTTCTTAATATATATCTCTTATTGTATTAGCTATATTTAGAACTTCGTAATAATATGAATAAAGGCCAACATATCAGTAAATAGAAACTTGGCTAAGGCGCATGATGTATAATGAACCTTCCAATTCCTCGGAAATCTGTTGCATTACTTTCTCTCTCCCTTTCTTCTTTTGTCGTTTATTGTAATTTCATTATAATGTTTCAGTGTAACTTTAAATGTCGTCGTTTCTATTTTCTTATTTTAGAATTAAGCCTTTTGTGTGGTTAATTTCATTCTTATTTTTAATTTTCATAATTAAACTATTATTATCATTGAATACTTTTTTGTTCTTTATTTTCCGTATTTCCTTTCTGCGTTCCTTTTTTTATTTTCCTAACCGGTACCTATTGTTGTGTAACTATACATTGCGATTTCCCGTGTACATAATATGCAGCTTGATTATTTGCCATGACCCCTCATTGTTTGAGTCGTTTTGATGCACAGACGTGGCAATGACTATTTGTAAATAAAACTTATAAATTTTAATGGGGAACAATGACATGATGTACATTAGTACACAGGTACTCTTAGACCTACTTAGAACTTAACTGTCCTGTCTAAATACCTACAGAATTGTATTTATGGAGCGTTTCATTGACATCTATATTGTTTATTGCCTTGCGTTGTGAGGTCAGTCGGTTGGAGTGTGTTGGATAAATTACAGGTTATTTAAATGAAATGTTGAAGGAGTAAGGGACTTTATATATTACCAGCGATATGTTTTAAAATATTATCAAATGGAATATAATTCGCACAGGGTATAATGTGAGAATGTTGTGTAGGCGCCCGGAAATGGCTCGGGATGTCCTAGTACTTGCCACGTCCCTTATTTCCGAATTGTTGAAAGAACTGACCCATTTTGAAAAGTTAATTTTGCGTAACTGCCAATAAATAGGACAAATATGTTAATTCTGTACAATAGATGAAACTCATCCAATATATTACTTATAAAAACCAAAAGTGCGGACATAGTAGAACCTATTAAATGGCAGTTATTTACGTGTTAAATTATTCTGCAAATGTAAATATTATACATGACTTTATAAATAATTACAAATTAAATTAATAGGAGCTATTACAGAATAACATAATCATTAATTTAAGATTTACTAGATAAAAATATCCTATTCTGATTTCAAGTAGTAGCTCTAGAAACTTATTAATACCTGCCTACATACATTATTGAGAAAATCTTAGTAGATATTATTATTATATCGACCCATCTCGTTTTATTCGTAATTGTTAGAAATTTAGTTGATTTTATTAAAAGGATTTAATGGCGTGCAAATTAAACGGTTGTGTGTAAAGTTAAAATAGTTTAATAGATGTAAACAATCGTTCACGTGACGACAAATGTCTCAAAGGTCTCTCTAAACGCACACCTTCTTTGATTTCTTTCTTCTCTTTTATTTAGTTTATAATAATCAGTTAAGTATAATTAAATTCAGCATGCCAAAGACCAATCATTTGGAAAAATAACAGGGACATATTGATATTTTGGTTTTAATGACCTAATTATAATATTGAGTACTTTTACTGACACTATCAATACAAGCTTTAACAAGCGTATCTATTTCTTGAAAAAAATGTATTTTCGATGATTCTTTTGTGAAAATTAATTTTGTGAATTGCCAATCGGTCCCTATAAAAGGCCGAAAACACTATCTTACATACAGTTATGTAAATTATGAATATATACACTATTTTAACATCTAAGTGACAACACTATTAAACTCTAGATTTATTCTTTGTCATTTTATAATAAAATATAGTTGAAAATATCAATTGCATTTTTTATTACTCAGTCAACTACCCTTTTTAATTTGACCACCCTATTAAATTTTACGTTACGATATATATATTTTGTTACACTATTGGCTATTTGTAGTGTAATACACCGTGAAAAAAATGTGTGATATGGTGAAGTTGTTCACAAATGCGTTTCTAATATTTCCTATACCTATCACTTGAATTTCCTTACCACACTAAAAACATGTACGTTTTCATTTCTAAGACGTATTCTGCACGGGGTAGTGCAGCAGCACAAATACTTTTTACTATCTCCAAAATACCAGTGTATATATTTGTTTGGGCCAAAGGTGACTTCTTATAATTGTTATGTGAACATTTAAACTACATATCAAATAAAAAATAGGGCTTCACCTATGTTTGGACCATATGTTTTTGATAAATGATGTGTGTGTCAATATTTTTTAATTATATATTAAATTAAAAAAAAATGCTTGCTATTCATGAACTATATTATAGGTGAAGCACAAATTTTGACACAAGCCATGTTAACGATATGAAAAAAGGTAATAAATGTTTTTCTTCTAATAAAATAAGATTATCAATAGCCAGGTTTGGCCTAAAAATATTTCATAATAATAATTATGTTTAAATAAAACCGGCTTATATTAATTTTGGAACAATAAATTAAAATTTTGTTTGCCTTGTAGGTAGTTACTTCATTAAATTGCATTACTAATTTTTAAGCTACCTTTGACTGTAAAATTATTAAAATAGTTACTCACTTAATTACACTACTTGACAGTTAATACGTTATTTTGGAGGTAATAAAGCAAAGGAAATTCAGGAAATAAATCGCTTAAAGAGGAAGTCGGAAGTCATAGTAAGTTGGTAAGTTTGGTGGTTGATTTCCCGCGTTTTCGTGTTGGTAGAATTTTTTAAGTGTGCTGCTTATTTATAGCATGGCAACAAAATAAAAATGCCAAGTGCTATGGATTTTTGGTTTGGTTGTTAATATAATTGATATTACATTAAAAATGATTACAGGCATACGTGATACGCAAATAAATATATATACGTAATATAAATAAATTCAAGTCGTAATTGAGACTTTTTCTTTACGTTTTAAAATGGCAATCATTTTAACATAATATGCGATAAAAAAAATTACCTCGAGCGCAAGTAAAAAGAACGATCATTTTACTATCTTATCTTCTCAATGGTATGCGCCTATAGGCCAAGAAAAAGCATACTGACAAATTTTAAGTTTCTAGTCATTAAAATTCGGCACTTAGTAATTTATAAGTAATAAATCGATTAGATACCTAAACATTTAATATTAAAGATATTTCGGAATGAATGCACATTAAAAATAGTGGTATGTTTTATACTGAATTTTCTAAAGCATTTGTATCTTTGCGAAAATTGTAAAAGGTTTTTTTTTTAGAACAAAGGTAGTGAAATTTTATTGGCAACACACATAATTGTCATTTGTCATTGTTATGTCAGTCAATCTTTCAAACTTGCTTAAAATAGTGGATTTTTTAAAAATACAAAATCAAATTGAAAGAAATATTATGATGATTCGTTTTTAAGAAATCTTCTAAATTTTAATCTATAAAATATAACTCTTTAAGCTAAACAAAATGTTGATATTAATCAATACGAAAGTTATATTTAGGACCGCTGTTCGATTATCACCGTCTTTCATTTTTCCTATATTTGGAAATAATAATGACCATGATCACGACTTAATAAAGACCGATAAAAAAGAAATTCCTGAAACAGGCTTTGGGAGAGTGAAGAAAATGTTTGCAAAAGAGTAAGTAGAAAATGTTTTTAGTATTAGATACCTTTATAGTTAACCTTAAATATTACCTTGTGTATAAATTGTGTGTGTGTGTTAAATATGACTGTACTTGTTACATTTATACGGAGATTTTGATTTATATGAGCCCCAAGATTTCATAAGCTGAGTCATGAAAATTGATCTTAAAGTAACATTATATACAAGCGGTAACCTCTGGCTCCGCACGCGAAATATTAAGATATAATAAATAATATCTCTTAAAAAGCTAGTATCTTGAATATAATTATTTTAATTTGTCAAAATGGATTTCAGATACTTCGGTCTTGGATAATTATGATTTTGCTTTATAATACTTTTAACATGAAAAGTTACTAATGATTTCAGTGTTTAGATTCACACAATCTTAGTGATGCAAAAAAGTAGCTCAATAATTCTCGGGTTTTCACATATTCCTGCATGCATCTCATAAGCTATTGTCTATAAATGTTATTCCCATACTATTCTGTTATTCCCAATATATTTACCATCCTTACATTATTATCGATAACATTTGCCCACAAATCGGAGACTTGTAAGTAACAAAATATAGTTACGGTTACATTTAGCAATAAATTTATAGTTCTCATACTATTCAGGAAAACTTGATAAATCAATCAAGAATATGTTAATATTCCTGTTATGTTGTTTTAACTCCTGGAATTAAGTCATACTACATCTAGAACAATAACTTAGTCTTTGGTTATACTAATTTTGTTCTTCTTTCAGTGAGTTTGGTGACATCACTCCAGAATTTAATAATGTAGTACAAATGTCACTCTGTGGAGCTTTTTTTGGTGCCTGTATGGGTGGTTTTTCGGAATCGCGAAAAGCATATGTAAACTTTATCGAGACTAATCAAGCAACTATTTTTAAGTCAACTATGGATGCCAAGGTACACATAGTATAGATAAAATTATTTTTACATTTTAACTGTGGAGCTCACGTTTATATCAAGTCAGCATTGATGTTGGTAACACTAAACTGGAGATATTTTATGAATCTGTTGATACACTAATGATTCACACAAGTTTTTATTTATCTGTGTAGCATCTACAAATACAATAGAACTTCGATAAGTTAAAGTCCAAAGGAAACAGGAAATATTTTAAGTTATAGAGGTTTTAAGTTATCAAGGGTGTTTAATTGTTTTGGTGTTGGGCTGTGATGGGAAGGAAACATATTCTTTTTTGAAGTTATAGAGGTTTTTAAGTTGTTGAGGTTTGAGTTATCGAGGTTCACAGAGATGGTGTTTGTCCGCAGTCTAGTCTACATAAAAACAACTTGTGTTTCATGTAACCTATACAGATTTGTATGAACACAACAGCTATATTTAATGCATGCTCATTATGCAAAGTAACCGTTATGTAAAGTGTTAAACATAATGGTTTCTAAATAAAAATTGAGATTAAATTGTTTTCACATGAAGATGTATATTTTTTTATTTTATTCTTTTTTTACACAGCCTCTGTCAATTTTCTTACTCCCGAAAGTTTAACTTCTATTATAATGCTTAGAGCACCAATTCAATTTATTTATACTTTTGTGTAAGATACAAAAAATATAAAATTTAATTATTGTTTTCAGAAAAAATTACAAAATGCCGTAACCGTAGCTTTTGCAAAAGGTGCATACCGCTGGGGTTGGAGGCTCGGAGTATTTTCAGGAATATTTGGGTAAAAACTTCATATATTGTTATTTATAGTTCCTATGTATCCAATAGGATATACATTTTTTTTATATATGAGAAGAGTAGCAAATGAGCATGCAAACCACCTGATGTTAAGTAGTCGCATCCCATAGACATCCATCCATCCATCCATTTGTCTGAACTCTAACGTAATTGCATTGCTACACCTGAGGAATGAGATGGTCGCCTCGCTTCAGTGTAGCTGGCAACCGCATTTCTCCAACCAAATCACAAGGATTGTGAGGGCAGCGGAGGTACCTCCCCGGTCAAACTATAGTTCTCCCATCTACACTATACCATTCCATATTTCTGTCTTCAAAATTGCAGTTTGGTGTAGATACCACAAATAAGTACTATTGACCACCAAATTTAAAATTACTCAATAAATGCGAAAGTTATGATGTAAAAATATTTCATGGGCAATTTGCCCCAACTCCACAATCTTTATAATATAAGACTTTTTAAACTTGTAATAATTTCTTCATATTTTGTTAAATTTAAGGAATAAAAATTATATTTATATGCAATTTTAGCAATATTTTATTCAACTAGTTGGAACATCATAATGTGTATCTATTCTATGCAAATAAATGTTTTTTATTTTGATTCAGACTGTATAAAATTGTGAATGTATGATACTGATCAATGATTTGCCTAGAAAATCATAACTTTATCATACAAAATATTTTCTTTCAGATTAATAACCACAATAGTATCAGTGTACCGAGGTGACAGCTCAATGGTAGAGTATGTCACAGCGGGTAGCATAACAGGAGCAATTTATAAAGCTAATCTAGGTCCAGTTGCTATGATGGTTGGGGCAGTATTAGGTATGTTTGGTCTATGTATTTCATGCAATTTTTAAACAACGGCGAATGACATTCTCAACTATAAATATTTTGTGTTTAGAGTAAAGATTAAAATGTTATGAATTTTCTTAATGACATCACTCTAAATTTATTGTAAAAAATTGACAATATGTTGTAGGTGGAGTACTAAGTGTTGTTGGAGGATTATTAATTGTTGGAGTTCTGAAAGCAACAGGACGAAATATGGATGATATTAGAGCATCACTGTACAAAATTAGAGTGGCAAGGTATTTTCTTCATTTTAATGTAGCTTTAGCTTAAGTCCATGGTTGCCCAAATACATCCTTAGACAGGGTCGGACTTCTATCTTGCTTAAGGTTTCATGTCGGTGACAAAGCTTGTAAATGCATTGTCACTTATGGCGCTTGAAAGTAGCCTCGCTTATACGTATACTAAGCAACCACACCTCCATTCGAAATACAATTGCTTTAAGGTGGATTATGACCTTATTTCCTTTGTAAAACATAAAACCAAACCAAAACGAACATTTTTAATGAAAAAAGAAAGCTTTAAGATCTTGTTTCAAGAGTTTTGGTCTATAAATATATTTCTCAGTTTGAACAAATACACAAATCAGTATGTGACTTTTCCGAATCTAATGTTCTATACTAATCGCTTAAAATATCTAATGTCAAATGAATTTAATAGTTTTGTCATACTTGGCTGCCTCTGACACATTTTAATCATAATAACTAAACACTTGTTTACAGAAAGGAACAATATGACCAAGCTATTGAAAAGTCAGCTACAGAAAAGCATGACAATCTCACCAGGCACCACGATCTGATCGTTAAGGAGAAAGGAGAGGTGAAAGTAGATGACGTGAGTTAACTTTAATAAATAACATAAAGCCATTAAAGAAAATTATGGCAGGTTTTATATTATTAATAGCACATTATAAGTACGTGGTAATAAAAACACGATTTCTTTTATGTAACAAATTGTACATAGATAGATATTTATTTGACTATTGTGTAAGTTAAAATAAAAAGGTTATGAAACAATATTGGTATAGTTTATTTTTTTTTCTCTAAATTCCTACCTATTTAATTGTATTGTTTGTGGCTAATTTACGTAGAAAATAACGAGGTGATTCTTTAACAAACTTTACGACTTAAAATTCATTTTCATTCATTTATTTTATGAATTTTATATACACTTATTGTACTTTTCAAAAGACTTCCAACTCATCTACATGTATAGTCTATATCAGCTCAGCCAGTTAACACTTGACTGTGATGCTGATATATTACATCGGGCCAGCGTTGCGGGAGGCGGCCTAAACTGGAGCTTATTTCTCTGGACTGAAGATGTACCGACTGTGTATCATATGCGAATATACAGACGTAATGTCCGCCCCAAGTCTTGCAGCGCCGACGTAAACAGCACTTTTGCCCGTGATCCATACAGATTTGTTCGTAAAACACGGGTGTGTACGAGCCGCAAGTGCATTGTGCTACGCAATATACAGCAGTGTTATATATAAGCGGTAGGGAAAGTGTTAAGTTTCTTGTCACAAGTTTGCAATATCATGAACATTAGGGAAATAATATGAAAAAAAATAGGGATTATATGTAAAAGCAATTTATTAAAATCATTTTCTAAGGGCGCTGTAAGAAAGAATTCAGTATACAAAAATAGAATAAAGTATTTCTCAACATTTTGTGCAATTTATATATTTATCATAATAAAATATAATATAGAGGTCCTACTCAACAACTGATACACATTGAAATAGAAGAATTCATAAAATCCCAATTAAATACACCTACACACTAGACTCATGCATATATCAGAATCACAATAACGTGAGCGGAAATAGGGCAATATAATGTAATTATGTCGACATTATATTTAATATTATTTTTTTGTACAACTTCATGGTATAAATGGGCAAGAATAGAAATGTTGTACAAAAAACATTAATTTATGAATAATCTTTGCATAAATTATAAATAACGGATGCAGTGCTATGATTTATATATAATTAGAATGACTATGTCATATTCACAAAAAATGTATGTACACAAAATTGCCTGCTTTATATTTGCAT
>DWON01000178.1:0-40747 GCA_018251015.1 Phocides pigmalion okeechobee
ACAAGATTTTTTCATTTTGTTTGTTTGTCTGTATGTTTGTACACGCTAATCTAAAAAACGGCTTATCCAACTTGTATGCAGTTCTCAGTATTATTTTGTAATGGGCTTCACTTACATTTAGCGCTTTTTTCGTTTAAATCGGTTAACAAATAAAGAAGTTATGTCAATCTATGTAACACGTGAGCGAAGTTGCGGGTAAAAGCTCGTACATACTAAATTCTGTATTGCCGCATTGCCATTCGTACACATGTCACGTTGAAAAATATGTCAATACAACGCGTTGTCCACATAGCACTAGACAAATCTCCAGTTTGACGTTGACACATACATATATCAGATTTTATATTATTGGGATTCGTTTTCCAATTTTATTGTGGACTAACGTTACACTTGACCTGGAAATATAAGCTTAAAATTTCTAGTAACACGTAATTTTAAAAATGTTACTTATAAAATCTTAACTATAATTATTTCTGATCATTGCTCAGTTTCAAATAAAATAGAATTTTAGAATACAAAACCTATAACGCGATCAGAGGTACTGGCAATACATGTACAAAATTAGATGTAGATTAAATAATTACTTTATAAGTAAAAGAAACAATAAAATAAAAGTAACTGACCTTCACATTTAACAATAATAAGGATTTATATCCATAAGGCAGACTTAACTATATCCGTCCGACATGACACTCTTATGATTCGGTTCGTTACTAAACGTATTCATATAGTTGTTACATTTAGAACTCAAATTCAAATTCAAACTCAAATTCAAATTTAAATATTTTATTTCATTGTAAGGTATTTACATACATTTAATGAACGTCAAGGGTACAGTGTAAAATCAGTACATCGGCTTTGAGCGCCTGTTGACTAATGTTGACCGGGAGAAAAAACTCTCGGCACTCTTTTTAAAATCAGTCCTTGATAAATAACTGTATGGTATTTTGTTACAATATTGTCACATTTTCCTAAATACAAACGGCAAAACAAGAATAACGCTTTCTACACGTTTTGTTAACTTACACACAGACCTTTAATAGTTCGGTTTCGTTATGAACACATACGAAGGCAAATGCACAGACATCCAGACCACATACGTTTAAGATAAATAATTAGATATCTGTCTAGTCAGGGATCGAATCCTGAACTATCTGAGTGGCAAATTGTTAACACAGCGAAACGCTAGTTTTTTCAATGATTATATAAAAATAACACAATATCTTCTTTAAAACCGATATTTATAGGCACAAGCAATAAGCTGGTTTCTGCGGTTGATTAGAGTCGCGGAGTATTGATATCAGAATAAATAAGAACTGGTATTACAAGGATAGAACGAGTTAGATGTAGTGTAACGTTATTAAACTTATAGGTTTGTTTGTCAAAGGCCTTTTCTTTGGACTTTGAAGACTTATTACAGAGTAACTGCATATAACAAAGGCTCCATATAGGAAAACAGCCGTTCATTTCATATTAAATATCAATGGAATTTAATAATTTATCAGATGCTCCCACAAGATTCTCCTTCCTAACATAATATTTTTTGTTTTTATGTTAGAAGAATAGCAAATGAGCAAACAGGGGACCTGATATTAAGAAGTATTAGGTACAACCGTGAGGAGTCAGATATAACAATTTTAGGTACAACCGTAAAGCGTATATCTCCAATCGAAACACAAAAGCAACTACGGCATGATGAGGGCAGGCAGGTACCTTCCCTGTTGAACATCTGTGTAGTCCTTGGCGGAATATGCGAACATAGTTCTAAGTAATATCGCATATAGCTTAACAGGCTGCCATATTTAGTGCAGTTGAGCATTGACACAGATGTTAATATTTACCACTTGTATTATTTATACAAATAAACCATATTTTCCATTCTCACTTACATTTGCTTTTGATATAAGTCCTATTTAATTTTAAATTGAATCAAAAATATTTTAAAATGTTACTTGTAATAATTACAGTATCACTACTAAAAAGTATTTGAATATCGGGAATGTATTAATCATCTTCATCAACTTTTACAGTCCCACTGTTGGGCATGAGTCCTTGAACGAGAATGGTAAGCCCATAATCTATTATCAGTCAAATACACAGACCTCACACGTTTGATAACTTCACAGATAATTCTTAAACGTACAAGTTTCCTTGAGATGTTTTTTGTTCACTCTTAAAGCAAATGATAATGAATTTCCGATATTAATAAATGATAATGAATGCCAGTCTATTCCTGAACATTAAACAAGTATTGGTACAACACAGTTTAAGTACACGTATTACATGACAGAAATTAAAATAAAATAGGTACCTACGAAATAATATGTTTCGGAAAATATTATCACAAAACACATTTGCACACTTTTTGAAAACGACAATAGCAACTCACCAATCTGATAATAACATCGGCATATCAGCAACAAAAAAACAATCCAAGAAATCACTATCGGCCCGTCTTGCACCATGAAGATTTCCATTTCTCCTAAACACAACAGTTATTTACACAGCAAAACAACAACGTGGACCGGCCACGCGGCAGTCGCGGCACACAGCAAGTTATCAAAATTTGCAATTATTTTATTAGGAACTCGTAAAAACATAGAAAAGCGCTGCTCCTTTGTTTTCACTATACCGAATGTATACAAAAAGCATGTGGGTAGCGGGTCGGTGTCTTCGGCTGACACTAAAGATATGCGAACGCCGACGACCGCTTGGCCGCTTGGCACAAGACCTGATGCCGACGTCCAAACGTTCGACGAAAAAGTCGTTTAATTAACCCCGCGCAGAGTAAATCGAAAAAAAATTCTCCCACTTTTTCTCGAAATTCGAATTTCGAAGCTAATTACACGTTATGTCGTTACTCTGCCGTATAAAACAATCACCGTATTCAATTCAAACAATATTACAACTAATTTTTAAATTAGTCGGTTGATTGAGACGGACGACTTTTTAACACGCAATAATTCACATAGCCGGTATGCGAAATTGAAAAAAATATGTTCGTCTGCTCCCGCCCTCTTCTAGGGAGATCCCGATAGAACCATTGATGAGATAAACGCGCGCAACGAACCCGCGCACTCGACTGACCTGCGCCCGCGCACGCGACCGTTCAACATGTGTCGACGGCACAATACACTCGTAAATGATAACGAAAATAAAACACGCCTCCCAAGGAGCAAAATGAACAAAAACCATAATCTCTCCGGTTCGAAAGCGGCCCTATTAAGATTAATGTAGTATTCAAGATCGAATGGATGTCAATGAACGAGCCGACGGGTGAAATAAACGGGAGCAAAATGTACGTGACCTGCGAAATACGCGAGGGAAGAAATTCCAAAGTATCATTAACGTTCCTGTTTCGGTACGTACAAAACACAAAACCGCAATAATTTCATATCTTTGCCTAGTTTCGAGAGTATTACTGAATGTAATGTTAATAGTTTTGCTTTGCGAAACCACATTGGCTAATAACAACACTTGGCACCGTATCTCCGCTAAAACTTTACTGACGGGACTTTTATTAACAAACTTTAAAATAGATATATGTATATACTTCTATCTACTTAAGATATCGGTATCGTGGACTTTAAATGTATAAAAAATGATCATAATGACAAAATATTAACAGCGCTAATTATGTATTAGTTTACTCGTACAAAAATAAAATATTGTGCCTCTTTCCGATATTAAATATTGTAGTGAGAATAAAACATAAAATTTAATGACAACTGAAAATATTTTCTTGTAATTTTAATATTGCCTATGAATAATATAATTTGTACTTTTGATTTTTTTGAGAAAATTTTGAGAACAGTAGCAAACGAATATACAAGCTGGCTGATGTTAACCGGTCCCCTCGCTTCAAACTGTAGCCGACAACCGTATCTCGGACCATGACAAGAATATCTTTACGGCGGATTATAAGGGCGACTGTGGCACCTCCCCGATCGAACTGTTTTTCTACCATACCTGAACATTAGATTTGCGTAAGTTCGTCCATTAATACAGGCATGATATCAGAGCTCAAGTTATATTAGTTGTTATACCGCTTACTATAATGCGAGATCATTTTATGTTGGTAATATGTTATATACCCACCCGATTAATTTTCCAGTGTTCGCAACGAGATATGAATCAAGATTTAAGTCAGAATAAAAAAAATGGTTAAGTAAGTTTTGATTGACGTTTAATCAAAGTAACAGACTAACGACAGACAATTATAGTTTTATGATGATTAATTAAGTTTTATAAAATAATGGAATATATATACGGATAGATTTCTAGCAAAAAAAAACAATATTTATAGAAATAAATATAGATTTTTTTTTTATTTAAATGTTTCACTTATGTGTGCTAAACAATTTTTTTGTCATTTTACAGATGAATTAGAATAATATTCGTCTTTTACGTCATTATAGTGGCTTTTCAGGTGGTACTTCCATTTCAACGAATACACGCGGCAACGACCACTTACCGTCAAGTGGACTGCGTAATCACTTACTGCCTCAATTTTATAAAAAATCCATGATTTATTATTATTTTTAAAACATTGTTATTGAGACCGATGGGCAGCGTACGGGAAACTACGTAATTTTTTCTCATACAATATTCCTCAGATCTTGAAGTCAAAATTGTTCGAGTCATGTGTGTTGCCAGTGTTGACTTAGGGAGAGTCACCCAGCGGGCCACGAAGAAAGCTATGCTTGGTATGTTGCACGTGACAAAATTCGTAAGACGAGATTCGTAGACGAAAGGATTCTGGATGCAAAGGACACACAATCGATCTGAGTAGGGGCATCTGGATGGGCCCTATGTTCAGCAGTGGTGTAAAGCCTGATGGATGGAAACCCGCTGCATCTGCTGCAAGTTGTCAAGGAGTTCGATATCCTGCAGACGATCCTAACTGCAACATAATATTTGAAATAAACTAGCCGTGATTTGAGTGTAAGCGATTATGAGAAAAGGTAAAATGTAGCCAAGTACATCGTTATTAAAATTCACTTTGAAGGATGTCACAGATGTTATTCAAAAGTTTGAATGCCACGTCTGCGAACTTTCTAACTATTTGTGTTGACTAAGTGTTGCGTGCACGGATTACAAGTAGATACTCATATTATGATGAAAAATTTAAAATGATATTTCGTGAATGCACTCTTTTATAAGTGCAATAACTTCCAAAAATTGCCGCTTTATAGAACCACGATAAAGAATTTAATTAACAGGAAATGCAATCAATGTCCAATTTACAAATGTGATGTTTGTTAATAAATGTGACTAATTTTTGCCCGCAGCTGTACTCAAACAGAAGTTAATATTACAACACGTTCCAATAGAGCTCCCACATTTATATTCAAAGAAAATCTATAAAAAGGAATCATAAAAATCGTACAAAAATTCTATTTTACCCTCTTAAGGCTGGTATCTCTAAAACATTTTCCTTCGAGCTCACTTAATTTTTATAAGAATGTTATAGAACTCCAGTTCGACTGGGATAGCACCACCGTCTCCCTGATAATCCGCCGTAAAGCAGTTCCCGTGTTTCAGTTGCAATGGCGCGGTTGCTGGCTAACCTTACAAGGAAAGTGACCTCAGTCGTCAGGAGTGTCAACGTATCTGACATGACGTCTGGCAGGACTTTAGTCCTGTGTAATGGTGGACGAAGATATCCATTGGCTGCAGAATTAATTCAACAACACATGACCTGCGCGCTCGTTTGCAACTTTATTAACATTGCAGGGGCTGACGCCACATGTTCAGTGGCCGGGTCGGCCGGGCAACACCACCGCCACCCTCATAACCTGCCTAAAACAACATGTTCCTCATGTATTGTGTTTCGGTTGGGGAGGTGTGGTTGCCGAATACACATTATTGGAGGCGACCATCTTAGTCCTCAAAAGTAGGAGCGAATCCATGTCCATCCTTAAATAGAACTTCTGTTCCATTTGAGATTGGACGTGGTTGTCCTTGGGCTGCAGTGACCATGTAACATCAGGTGGCCTGCATGCCCGTTTCTTACTCTTTCATAATTAAAAAAAAATGTACGCGTTGTAAGTAATAATAAAATATATCGGTCAGACCGCGAATTGTTTTTTTTACTGAGGGCTTATTCATCTACCAGATACAACTAAATACATAAGAACTAAATAAGAACACTACCACGCCACTAACGAAGTTATAACAACATAGAAAAAAGTTATCTGCAAAATTATAAGGTTCCAGGTTCAGAAGTTTAAGCAGTGCGTTGATTTCTGGGTCAGTAAATCACCTTCTTCCTTTTATTATATACATACATATATAGACTGTTCGACGTGCGAGTTACGTCAAGGAGATTAACTAACGAATTGCATTAAGTAACAGCCTTAACAGCACTATTGGTTAATATAAAGTGGATGGTGGTAAGTGGAAAATAAGTCTAATACAATCACTTCAAAAGGTGATTGGTTCAGTTAGTCATTAAAGCTATCATAGTCAAGGATATAGAGACCCTAGAGCTAAGACTACGCTCTCTTACTCGAGGGGTCCGAGATTATAATATATGGTACAAACCTGTAATTTTGCGAACTTAGAGGCGTTTTAGATATTATCACTTGCTTTAACACTTTCCTTGCGTACAATACTCCTGTGTATTCCCGGCGCAACGTACTTGCGGCGCGTAAACAACTGTGTTGCATGAAAAAAATTGTATGGATTACGGGCGAACACAAGTGTTGTCTTTGTCGGCGCTACAAGAGTGAAAGCGTACTTTACGTCTGTGTATTCGTAGCTGAATACAGATGCTAAAAAGTACAATATATCAGTGAATTTTCAGCGTATTTTCAGTCTAGAAAAATAAGGTCCAGTTTAACGCCGCCCCCCGTAAAGCTGACCCGATCTATATATGAGAGCCGCAGTCAAGTGTTAAGGATGAGAAAAAATATCGCAAGGAAACGTGCTTGGTTGACAATATACTAAGTACTCGAAAGGTGTGAAGTCTATGCGTACTTGGCCATCAAGGTGGACTGTTGTCTAACCCTTCTCTGTACCAGAGGCTCGTACCTAGCAGTGAAGCAGTATTGGGTTCTTCGTGATGTAAAAGAAATCTAAAATTAGGTACATTACACTGTGAAATATATCGTAACGATCCATATAACGAAAGTACGTGACTAGAACCAAACATTCATTCTCAAGTACTGAAGGCATACAAATGAAATATCTATTGTAATGTAACTTATTATGACCCGAATAGCTATTGTTAAAGAACGAATATCGGTTGAATAAGTTTTATGGGTGATATTTTTCTGTTATTTTTTTTAACAATTAACTTCTGTATGTGGTTTTGTGCTCACAGAAGCCGGTATTACAATACATTCCAACAAATCATGTAGATCTATCTATATTTATATAGGGTATTACCGAAAGATTTACTTAATATATTAGTATTCGTTTCATTTCAACGGGCTATAAATAAGAAAGTAATGTCAATTTTAAAGTTGCGAATGTTATTATAAGAGAAGGGAGGAAGAGAGTTTAACATTGAGGAAGAGATTTTAAAGGTAGAGCCGTCGGAGATAGCCCGGGGCGGCACCACCGTCACCCTCATAACCCGCCGTAAAGCAACATGTTCTTCATGTATTGTTTCGGTTGGGGAGTTGTGGTTGCTGGATACACAATATTGGGGGCGACCATCTTAGTCCTCAAAGTAGGATCTATCCTTAAACAGAACTTCTGTTCTATTTAAGATTGGACGTGGTTGTCCATGGGCTGCAGTAACCAGTTAACATCAGGTACTCTGCATGCTCGTTTCTTACTCTTTCATAATAAAAAAATATGCTATATAAAAATATGGTAAAAAAATATATATTGATATAAACACATTCACATTTACAAGTCGCAAGAGCCCTGTACTAGGTTTAAGACTTGTATTACAGGTAAACCCCGAAAATTCAAGCGCACGTAAATGTAATAGCAGCAAGCAGCAAGTTTCTAATATGCATATAACATATGAGACTACAATAGGGATAAGAACGTCGAAAATCCCGTGTGAGAAAAAATACAACATTTATTCTGTCTATATAAGAATTTTATGTAACTATCTTATAACAAAGAACAAAAACATACATCAAACAAAATTGCTCTAGTTTTTATTTTTCATCTTATTTAATTTATCTTATGATCTTGTTAACGTTCGCTTTTCTCAGTCTGTTCCTAAACGTCAATCTTGGAAAAAAGTGACAAAAAGAACACACAAGTTTCATAAAATAAATTTCATATGACGTGTTAAAACGTCGCCCGTAAATCTTTATTACCAATGATTTTATTATTGTGATTTGTTAACATGTCGGCACGAGTCACTGATCTTCCATCTCAAAATACTTTTGTCAACATATTGCTTAAAATACATTAACATTGACAGAATAATCTTTGTCATTAGTCACAAGTAATCAGTTTTTTACATGTGTTTACATTAATCATGAAAATCTTATACAATTATGTGTATATTATGTTTTACTAACAATACTCTCACTAACACAGTAAACTACAAACCAACACATTTTGATTTATAAAAAAACCTTTTCGACCATTCCAAGCCAAGGATTTCGAAGTCGGAGTGAAATATATTTGACTATATAACTGGTAATCACGATTGATAATATTTAATTGTCGATATTATTAGTGGTTTTAACCATAACCACGAGAAATATAACTGATTAATCGTGAGTACCAGGTACGTAGTAAAATATATAAATTTCGCGAATGATATTAGTTTATTAAAATGTGAGTAAAATAAAATTGAAAATTTCCCAAACCTCATTTGAACATTTTTCTCTAAACGAATTTTAGAATTTCCAACTTTTAGTTCGAAAGTTCAGAGGAAGATTTTTTATAGATTAGAACAATTTTTATAAGCAAATAATTCATGTATAAAATTTTAAAACCTCTATAACATTTGAGTTTAAAAATAATGTAATTATTTTTTACCCGACTCCATATAAAGATGATATAATGTTCTACGTTTATATATATGTTTATACATATAGCAATTGTTCATAGATATATCACTCAACTATAAAATCAACTCAACTGCAATATTTTCCACTCTTAGCCTAATTTTGTATTCATTCTTAAATGGAAGTAAACTGGAAGCAAAAAAAAGGATTTTTCTTAATTGGTAAATAAATGACGGAGTTCTAAGGTAACAAACGTAAACGTAAGTAAAAAATAAACCGAGAACCGTCCTTCACGTCAGTTAAAAGGAAAGAGACAATTATGCGCAAAAACTTATTAAGGTAACGTAGAAAACTTAATACACTCTGAAACATTACTGTGTACAAAAGTTACATACAATTTTCTCAAAATGGTACTTATAAACTTAATGTCAAAGGCTTTTCACGCCTTATCGAGTGTAACGATAACGCCCTGTTTTTGAGGCGACGACCGAACATGAAAGACGAAACTTTCATGTCTACATTGCCTTTGAGCGTTCCGATATATTTTATTACTTTAATAGTCTTATTCGAATAAGAAAATAACTATATTCAAGTTACGAAAAATTGTTTTTTTATATATGAAAAGAGTAGATAACAAGAGTACAGTCAACCTGATATTTGGTACACGTTGCAGCCCATAGACATCGACAAACACCCTCAAACAAGTTCGATGTGGAATTTCTTGGACTGCTGGAACTATTGAACATCAGGTGGCTTGTATGCTTATTTGCTACTCTCCATTATATTCAAAAACCGGGGAATTATGAGAATAGCAATGATACGTCCGAGCGAATTATAGTTTACACTTTATAAACAACCTCACACGATAACAAAGACTGGACGAAACATGGAACACTCAGGTTAGCGCAAGGTTCACTATGCCGGTCTGCCAAGCAAAAGATTCAGAGTTCAGTGCCCAGCCAGGCGAGAACATGTGTGATGAATTTGGATTTCTGTTCCAGGTCTAGGTGTTCGTGTACTTGTCTTTTTGTGTCCATGGCACCCTCGACTCAGAGGCTACTCGTGTAAGATTGAGTGGAGAAACGTTATTTACTTAATCCTTTTTTTCAGTCACTAGACAATTCATTTACTAAAAGCTGTTTATTCTCAAACATGATTCTTTTACCCGGTTTCAACCAACCGCGTGGTACATTTTCAAAATTTTCCAATTATTTTTTGTTTTATTACATATTAATAAGCAAATTTATCTGATGATATATAATATATAGTATAATATATATACAGGCGTAGCTCACTTAATTTAATATTGCTAAGATTTGAAAATTCAAATGAGCGGTTAACCCTAAGAACACACACATAACTGAACACTAAGCCTGGAACGCGGGAGGTAGGAATATCATATCAGTGTGTAAATAAACATGCAATCTACGAAACACTTATGCCATTGTAAGACTGAAATTTCAATTTTCATATTTCATTCTATACATATTTTTACGAACCTAAAACAACGTAGGTACGAATATGTTAGTCTTGTGGTAATAGTTGTGTTAAAGAACATATTTACTGAATTCATATATTTTTTCGCCAGCGTTAACTGCTTACGTCACAACGTCACATCGTGGGACACTGTTTACATTCTGAAAATCCCCGCGGGAAATCAAGAACATTCGTGAACAACATGTTTCCAATATGAAAACATAATGAAAACGGAAAACATTACGAGGTTATCCGATTACTAACTAAATAACAATAACATGTGTGTATTTGATATTCAGTAATATGCTAGGTGGTGGAAAACATAGCCATACTGTCACCGTCACTGTCACCCGTCGAAAAAGCGAAGCAATGTCGGTCGCGGTAGGAAATTAGATGGGCGATCGCAAGTAAGAAAAAAATGTACGCTTTCGGCTTCTGACGGTACAATAATTGATAGTAAAAAATGTAAACCTTTTTTTCTTTAATGTATCTAAATACGTATATTTTCAACTTCCACAAAGTAACATAGACCTGTATACTATATACTTATATTTCCTACCAGAAGAATTGAACGGAAAAAGATATATATATGTATGTGAAGTATTAAAATGTATTCACAAGGAAAACGAATGCGCGTGCATGTACGCATTTCGCACGCACATCGCCCAGTCACGCGAATCAATTAAAATGTAGCGAAGACGAATTCTACTAGAAAACTTAACACGGCCATAGACACATTTCAAACCTTTGTATTATTACTTTATATATAGCGATATTTCATTAATAATATGTATTATATAGAACATAGTATATTGAACGCTAGGCTTGCTCTTCATATTCACTTTCCCATCCCGGGGCTGCTGGAAGAGATTTCAATTTGGAATAAGCAGTTATTTGTACTACATTTTCCATTATATACCTTTCTTTTTGTGTTATATCATATACAAAAACTCATAAATAAATAAATACATTTTCATTCATTAGGCCAGCTTCTCTCAGATAATAGAATTTATATTTATTTACAATATTTTTCCTTCATATAAGCATCCAGTCATTGCCTAGTTGCAAAAACTAATAATTAGAAACATCTATTTCGAACGACGAGTGAATTACTATATTGAATTTAACTATTTAATTTCTTGCTCAATTTACAAAAAAACTTAACTTATTACGCACCAAAACCTTTCTCAGGAATCATTCGACCTGTTGTTGAAAACTGTAAGAAAACCCGTCCAGTACTTTTGAGTTTATCATAAACAGACAGAGACAGACGCGACGCGAGACTTTGTTCTATAATATTTAGTGATAAAGATATGTATATGGATAACATGCTTAGATTGCGGAACACATGACACAGCGAAATAAGGTTCATTAAATTTCATAGCGATACCTGTCCGTCCTTGCGCATTTGTGAGGTCAAGAACGGGACCTTGCAGCGATCCCGAGGACTGAGAATCATGTTGACCTCAAAAGCTCATTCTCGCATTCTATTTCACTCGTTACTCGTTACTCGTTACTCTACAACGTTGAACTTAATGTCTAAAAGGTCACAATAAACATATTTTTTGATTATTTCTTTCCGTATTCAAACGGCTAAGACTCATAATTATCACACAACCATATAGTATAGTATTCTTACTTTGTGTTTTATAAACTCCTAAACTGTCATGTAGAGAAATTATAAAAAAATAGAAATACATTTGGAAGAACACAAGTAATATGGGCGTGGCTATAAAACCTACGCTTATCAAGAGCGACAAAAACTAAGTAACTTTGTTTTTATTTTAATATATAATGTGCTAAAAACTGTTTAATCATTTTCTTTTAAACCAATTTACCCATAATTACGAAAAAGTAGAAACCGTATGGTTAACAATAAAATTAAATTACCGTAAAAACGCATTTTTGTTGATTTGTCCCTATGATTGGAATCCACTATATACATAGTTGAAGAATGAAAAACCAAATTCCAGTACACTAAGTATACTAAGTTTACTATTACGATTAATGAGATATCTAAATTATATTATTTAACAATTGACGAAATACAGCCTTTTAAAATAATGGAAGTCTATCCTGTAACAAGTCAATTGTGAGCTGTGGGGTAGTAAACTAATAATAATAAACAAGTTTTCATTTCATAAGGCGACAAATATAGATACATTTACAAGCACATAGTTCCTTCTCGAATTTTTTGGAAAGTCAGGAGTCTCAGGTATCTGAATCCCTAAGCCATCGTTATTATCATTTCTTACTCCCAATACACAGCCCTAGTAAACTCGACAGCGGATCATAAATACGTTTCTATTCAACAAACCTTTTAAAAGCAACCTACATAAAGGACAAACACAGTCGGTCATAATTCGAGGGATAATAATTTCATTGGACAATTTCTGTAATGATCATTGCATTCGTGCATTCCGTCATAACATAAATGTCATTAACATTTATAATCCAATTCTGCGTTCAAATAAATTCAAACAACCTTGGAAATAAAACAACATTGTGATTGGCTAACAAAATCTAAACTATCTCTACGTAGCATAAAACAGTCGCTTCCCGTCTGTACGCTTAAATCTTTCAAACGACGCAACGCATTTTAATGCGGTTTTCATTAACAGACAGAGTGATTTAAGAGGAAGGTTTATATACGCACATATGCTTTTATCATGCATATTATTGATATAATTCTCTGAAGATAAAAGTGGAAAATTTCAATTATTTGTAACGTAATGTCGGAAATGCATGCGAGCGAAGTCAACTAGTAATATCTAATTTAAAAGTATTTTAAAATATGCAAGTGGTCGCCCAGTGGTCGGAATTCAACTGCAATTCATTAATTTCTAAACTTTAATGACTAAAACAAAAAAAAACGTCTATGATTCCATTGATTATTGAAAAAAGAAAATTATAACATTAAGTCACGGCTGGAAAGTCATTCAGGCAATCTGACATTTCAAAATTCTTTAGCAAAAATTTCTAATCTATACGACTGTTAACAGACTATATATAATATAATGTTAAAAAATATATTTATTTTATTTACAAAGCGCTGTTATTTTTTAATATACTCTATATTTAATAATTGGTGTTCTTTAAAACAAAATGCGAAACATCAAACCGCCAATTTTGGTGTTTCGCATGTTTCTGTCCATCCGGTAACGAACAATTTTTATTAAATACATAAACGCATCATCATCATCCATGAAAAACTCTCATAATATTCCATATTTATCTTCCATATATATTCATAGCACATTGCCTCAATTAGCCTTAGGAGATATAAACGCTCTAAGCATTAAGCTCGACTCATTAAGTCCAAGACCAATGAGACTGTGAGAGTATAGTAATGTTTTAATAATTATTCCGTCCATGAATATGCATTATACGTAACGGCAGACGTCGTAAATAGAGAAAATATATTTATAAAGACGTGTCTCAGCGTGAAATGGCCCTAAGGAGTCATGTCGCGTCTCAGTGTGAATTGACCCTTAGGAGTCGTATCTCAATGTGAACTGACGCTAATTAATTTTGTTAAAAAAAATGAAAATCCCACGAAAAACATCTCATTTAGAATAATGAAGATTCAAAAACTTCTAACGACTTCATTGTAAAAAATATCAGATTTCATACAGACCCATCCACAACCCTAGAAGCCTTAGTTTATACAAACCCTCAATAAAAATGTAACTTGGCCGTTTTGTAGATATAACATTAATTAACAATATTGTAATTTGTAATCATCAGCAATGGAAGTGGAAAACAACAAATTTAATCCGCCTCAAATTTTGTAAACAGAATTCCTGTATATTTGTCTTGGACATAGGCTATGGATTATCACGCTATATTTCCTTGGAACTGAGCAATGCACAAAAATAATTATATCATCACCATAATCGCCTTTTCAAGCAATATTTTTAATATTAAATATCGCTACACAGTTTACAACAGACGCCTGAAGTCACGAACACACCCGCAGATTAACAGTACCTATACATGTAAATAAGTGTGTAATAGCCCTAAGCTAGCCTCGTTCGTAAAGTACATATACATAAACTATCGAGTTAACTTCGCAGCGGGAGTCAACACGAAAACAAAAACAAACGTCTTTATATCGCAGCCGGAACAAAACCCGACAATTGCAACCGCAAACCGTTACGCAAACTTCTAAAGAATAAACTAGCAGTTTTAGTTTTCAAACAACCTTGTCCCATATAAAGCCTACGGGCGGTCGAGTTGATATTTCAGTAACAGAGTCGAGTGCGGTTAATAATTTAAACCACCTACACAGAACTTAACTCCGCTGCGATGCTGTCTGGCTGGTGCCTAGAAATTACGTCTACCTGTCGCCTGTAAATGGCGTATTTTAAATAATAAATCGCCTTCCTCTCCAGCCATGCGACATATTACCGCTCAATACATCATATAAAATTCAAATATGCTTTTGTATTTGAGCAAGTTTTGCCACCAATATTCATGGAATAACCAAAATACTAGTAACAATGGCTTGAATGCCTTGAGATCGAAATAAATTTAATTGTGTGCATGCATACTTGCACGTGTAAATATATAATACAATGAACATAAGATTTCATTACATATTTGACATTGCCACAGTACCACTCTTTTTTCATTTGTATTTTTTTTATTCGGAATTAACCTTCTGTATTATGTATGTTATTGAAGTAATGTATATCTATCACGCCATACTTCATATCACTTACAGTATAAAGAATAAACAAAAGATACGTAACATGTACCATGGATACTGGATTTCATATACATATTATAGATTTCTTTTTATTAATTATAACTGTGTTACGAGTGCTGTTTGTTTTAATATGTACCGGGTACTCACGATTAACTATTTTTGAGTCTTGATTGCCGATATTTCGAACCATTTGCATGGCATGGAATAATATGGAATCCAAAAAAGAAAAACGAAGTAGACGTAGATCGATCTACCATGAGCATTTTTTCACCTTATAATATGAGTTTTAAATCATATGTTGTTAGTTTCCTTAATAAAGTGTAATAAAAGGGTATTGAGATATTGCGACAACTTTCTGAAATACGAGCTTCAAGAGTATTCAATTACTCTGTAGAACAGTGTTTCCCAACCTTTTTTAGGCCATGCCCCACCTAAACATTTCTAAAAATTTTATGTCTCCCCACATAATTTTTAAGCATTATTTTTTAAGAAATATAAATGATAAGTTTTAGGAAGAAATTACTGTTTTATTGAAGTATAGCGGAAAGGCACGTGTTTATTCCTATTAATTTGTTTTATCTAGAAATAAGTATATTAGTTAAGTTTCATAAAAATAGTATAGTGGCAAAATATGTCTTCTTCGACACATTGAGCGGACGTATTAAAAAAAAGTTGTTTTTTTTTATCAAATTTATCACGGATATCTAGCATTTCATTTAAATAACCCACAGCCAAAGGATCAAAATCGTATCAAGTTCATTTTTGAATTGCCCCCCTTAATTAACAAATTCCCCACTGTGGGGCGTGGGCCCCACATTGGGAAACACTGCTGTAGAAACTCAACAGGGCTAGAGGAGCCATTCCAGTAAAATGCTATTGAATTAGACCGATACACAATTTTCAAACACAGTTAATTGTTAGCTCATTTTTTTAATTATTTACACATGCATGCACGCATACAATTAAATTAATTTTGATTACCGATATTTTTAGTAATGAAATTTAACTTAATACGAGTTGAACACAAAACTTAATAAAACATAAGTTCCGTCTGTGACGTCCTTCGCGTGTTTTTTATGATTATAAATATGTATTTATGCTTTATAAACTGTCTTACACTAACCATGTTATTGACCTTCCGCGTATAAGACAGCGCCTACTCAAGTTATACTTAGAATGTTGATTAAATAAATGGCAAAATACTATTTGATTTCAATATGTAAGATATCAATTAAAATCGATTCATTATTATTGTTGCCATTCAAACACATTGCATGTTGAATTATGTTTTTCCTTTGCATTATTTATGTGCTTACAAAAGAAAAGAAGTTCTAAAAACATGTTTTGTTGTACACAAAACACCATTTTTATTTGAGACAAGTAACAAACGAGTTTGCAAATTATCTGATGTTAAATAGTCGCAGCCTATAGACATCCACGTACAACCCCAAACACGACTGAAATCGTATCTGAGATCGAACGTCGATGCGTTGCTACTCCTGAGGACTAAGATGTTTGCCTCAAATTATATAATGATAATGATGATAATGATGATGATGATGATGAACTGATGGTCGCATCAAAGTGTAGCCGGCAAACACACCTCTCCAATCAAAACACAAGTAATGCTTTACAGCAGATTATACGAGCGTAAATTAAATAAAAAATTCTAGTCGATAAAAAGATAATCAATGCAGACAATACGGTTACTATTTTATAATAGCATTTACTACCTCGGTTACATCGATAGCGCTAATTGATATATAGCGCTTGATATAACGAAGCGAAAATGGCAGGCACGATCTTATAATTTTCTATCCAATATGAAATTCAATTTCTACGTTCAATGTAACAATTTGTGATTGATTATTTTGCAGGATTTAGAGTTCCATAGTCAAATGGCTAAAGGCGTACATAAGAGTGTTTAAAGGTTAGCA
This sequence comes from Phocides pigmalion okeechobee, assembly GCA_018251015.1. NCBI lineage: Eukaryota > Metazoa > Arthropoda > Insecta > Lepidoptera > Hesperiidae > Phocides > Phocides pigmalion. The sequence goes on from DWON01000178.1 coordinate 17,052, forward strand.
TGCGCGAAAACAATTATTTTTTTCACATTTTGTAATCGTCACTTGTATACATAGAAGTATATTTGTGGTATTTCTAATTGACTGACATACGTTTAGAGGTTTGCCGTTTTCTGCATGAATTTCAGGGAAAACTACTTAATCTTTGTACATTTTCGAACTTTTAAAGTCATGTAACAAAGCCAACATTATGGAAATGGCTAAATAGAAATTTCGTCACTGCCGTCATTTTACTCGGAAACTATTAAAACTAAATTCGTGATTTTCGAAGGCGCGGTACATGTTTACTGTGAAACACTATACAATGTAGTGAAATTACGAAATCAATTTTTTTGTTAATAGAAGCGCGAAACAAACAACGCAGGGATTAAAAAAGACTTATGTCATCAATCAATGTCAAAAGGTTTTCTTAAAGAAGGGCATCATTGAACACGTTTTCAAATATAGGAATATGGTAAAGAGGTTTCTAAATTACTTTGTTTTATTCAAATCTTTACTTAATGAATATTTATCTTTTAAACGTCATCAACATTTAAACCTATGTATATAACCTTTAAATTATTGGGTGGTAAAGTCTAAAAGAATGAAATAGTAGAAAAACATTTGAACCAAAATTGATTTGAATAAATATTTTATTTCAAATACGGGACCCTTCCCAGTGCGTTGTCCAACACGCACTTGGCAGATTTTTTGTTTAGACGTGGACATTCGAGTGCGTTCGTGAAATATCGTAAGAACTTAACTCGAGTGAGATTTAGCCAAACGATTTACCAGGGCACCATAAAAGGCAGATATGAGCGAGCGAACAAATGGGATGTTATATTACGTGTGTGCATTTTCGCGTTTCTCTTTTATGTATGAAGACTGAATGAGGAAACATACAAGTTCAAACAGGATTGAAGTCCTGTTTAAAGTCATTCATAGATGCGTTGCTACTCCTGAGAAATGAGACGAGAACTTCGCTTTTAAGCGTAACCCTCAACTATATTTCTAACCGAAACACAAGTATTGCTTTACCGCGGATTATGAGGGCTGCAGTAGTGCCTACCCGGTCAAATTATAGTTCCACCACCTGTCAAAACGTACATCCAAACGTGTATACGTCTATAAGAATGAGGTTTACCAGTCGATTGCCAAGATTTGGCACTATTGGTTTGGTCTTGGACCCAATTTCACGCGATCTACGGTCACGGTCGGGCGACAGAACGTGACGAAAATAGACCGAGGGCATATCTTTGACATTGTAACCTGTTCAATCAGCTGCCAATAGTAAACAATTGGGTTCACAGCTAATTCATTAGCGCGATGTCATTTTTTTAATTGGCCCAATAAATTTACTAGTTAATATAATGCATAATGAACACACTTACAGAATTAGTCTTTTAACAAAATGTCTTAAATTTACAACTTAATATAACCCGTAATAAACGATGCAATCCCAGAATTAGTCTTTTTAAGAATAATTCTTTCTACGAAGAGAGCTTAAGTAGTATAGGGTATTTACCAAACAGGGCATTTTCTGAATAAGGCCTATCACAAATATCCTTTAATGACTAAAGGTAATTTTGTGCACAGGTCCTATATCAAAGTAGGCCGTTGATTGGTTCAAAAAACTTTTTTTAAAATTATATTAACGTAATGATTTCTAGACAGGAAATAGTAAACTTTAGTGAAATAGTAGAACAGTTTAAGTGTTATACTGTTCTTATTCAGGATTGCTTTATAAGGAGAAATGTGTAGGTTAAGAATTCGTTTGATCACCAACTACCGGTTTCTATTGTGATGTCAGTCAATCTGTTGATTCGGTAAATCTGAAGGGTACTCAATACCAATATACACACACACTCTCGAACGACCGCTTTAAGTAATGGTAATGACAATTATTGATGAACAAAATAAATAACACTTGAACTCCGAAATCTTCTTACATAAAAAGAAGTAGAATTTCATCATTCATTTAGTATCCAAAGGATCAGCGAAAAACTTTTACCAAATGTTCTTGTTGAATTGGAGCATTTTATGAGAAAACTATAATTCGCCAGGAAAGGTACCACCGCTGCCCTCGTAATCCGTCGAGAAACAATTTATTCTTTGGTTTCAGGGGTGCGGGATATCAGTCCTCAAGAAAGGCAAAGCATGTACGCACGACATCAAATAGCACTTTAATCCTGTTTGAGAATGTAGGTATGTGGATGTTCTGCAACGTCTACTTAACATCATAGCCCCGTAGCCTACATACTCATATATATATATTTAATACTGGTCTCCCATCTAAACGTGTCCGGCAATCGCACCTCTCCATGATACATACAAGTTACTGCTGCATATGCGGTTGTATTTTTTTTATAGTGAAAGAGTAAGAAACGGGCATGCGGGCCACTTGGTGTTAAGTGGTCACTGCAGCCCATGGACAACCACGTCAATCTCAAATAGAACAGAAGTTCTATTTAAGAATGGACGCGGATGCATTCCTACTCTTGAGGACTAAGGTAGTCGCCTCCAATAATGTGTATCAGGCAACCACACCTCCCCAACCGAAAAACAATACATGAGGAACATTACGGCGGATTATGGGGGTGGCGGTGGTGCCGCCTCGGGCGAGCTCTAACGGCTCTACCACCTTTAAATTGAGTAGTATTATGAAGACAGCGGTGGTACCTTCCCAATCGAACTATAGTTCTACCACTTGTCAAATTAAGATTTTATTTCGTCTAACATAGTGATGGCAGTAACGATGACCACTCACCGTCTGCATCGTTTCCTGCGACCCCCGGGGCCCGCTTTGGAGTGCTCGTGGTGCGCGGCGTTGGCTGCGCACGACGACATGGCGGCGTGCATTCTGGAACTTTCGCCCGCTGGAATCAAATGTTAACCATTAGACATATAAGGTTATGCAGGTAGAATTTTTTCGCAATCGACATAAAAAACAATGTTTTCTACGCGAATCTATGTTTTCAGATTTGTTACAGATTTTGATTTGTATTTTATTTCATGAAGACGGTTCATTACGTTTAGCACCAGTTTAGATTTTAGGACATAGTATAACCCGTACGATGTAAAAAGATAGATTAAATATTTATATAGGAGTTAAGTTTAAATAAAAATGATATATGCATATTTATGTATATGAATATGTAGATACTAACAAATTAAAAAAAACAGTAACCACACAAACAAAAATCGATTTATGAAAGATTATAAAGGCAGTTGTACTTTCCCCGTCGAGCTACACTTTTGCCAACTATACAAACAGTAGTAACTCACAAAAATACAAATTCCTACAGGTTCTACCATTCTCGGTAAGCTTTTTATCTTAGTAATGTATCTTACAGTTGACAAACTCTAAACATTTTTATATATAATATTAGGCGATACCCGTAGAAAGCGTATTGCTTCTATTTTCGTGAACAAAAAACTTTCCTTGATAATAATTACGTACACGGCATGTTAAACGTTTCATAATAAATCATTTTCATTATGTATTTTTAATCAACCTAAGTAAAATTATTTATTTGTACAAAAGGTATCTGGAGTTAGCCACCAACGCATTGCTTATACTGTGAACACAAAAGATAAAATATACCATTTATACATTGAGTTGGTCAAAAAAGTACCATTTATGTAGTACCGGCTGTTGCCTGCTAGATTGTTTGCGCTATTAGTCAATATACAATACAGCCTCAGCTCTATTTTTATTCTTAATATATATTTGAATTTTATTCTATATCTTACCCCTTAGGAGAGGAATTTGTAAATATAATTTGCAAAATTTCAGGATTCTAGGTTCAATGTTTTCGGTAGCTTTGATCTTTTGGTCTGGGTATCACCTTCCTCTTTTATACGTTTGCATATAAAACTTATGAATAGACTTAAAACTGGTAAATAATTTCGGGAATAAAGATTCAAACATAATCAATATAAGTTGACCTCCCATTAAAGGGAGCCTTATGTTAGCCAGTATAAAATGGACTCCTATCTTTATTGCTTTCATTTGTAAGGCCTTGCCTATAACCACACGTTATACAAATAAACAATACCACTATATGTCAAAATTCTTGAAGTTAATAGTTTATTAGTTTAATGTATTTTGGCCTCTTATGAACAATTTGCATTTTATGAATTAATAAGTTTATTTTTCTCGCTTATAATGACCTACATTTTTATTACATTGTATTTATTGTATTTAAATTTAAAATCCTGTATCCCTAATAATAATCCTATTTTTTATTTAATGTTAGTACGTAGTTAGTATTTATAATATAAATAACCTTAAACTCACCGCTTTGTCTTTGTACTCCTTGAAATATATTCGCATGTTGCTCACTTATATTGACTCATGAAATTTATGATATGTATCGCATAAAATTCAAGAGCACACAATTATCACTGTACAGTTCACGTCATAAACTTCATTTATGAGTGCATGCACCAACTATAAACAGCATTTAATTGCCTAATGGATATCAAATATTCAATACCGAAATCATAAAATTAATCCCTGAAGCTAAATTAAACAAAAAACAAATAAGAGAAACCAGAAAAGACTCGAGCTCACAAAGTGTTCATATGAACGCCTATTTCAAAAGTCTCAAGCTAAAAACTTGCCGCAAAAGAAGCATTTGTAAGACCAACAAAGTGTTGGATCTTGGCGAAAAATAAAAAAGAACAGGCAAATATGAGCACGAAAATTCATACTAAAATATACGTGAAACGAGGCCAGAAAGTAGATTAAACTGAATACGAGTAAAAAAGTAAATGGTAAAGTCATACTTAAACATTTCATAATTGACTAGCTGAATACGTATAGCGGATTATCGTTACAGTTAAGTCAATTACGTAAGTCCAAAAAGAGTTTATCATACTTTATCGTACACGAAAATAAAGATTTACAAACGTTCGCATATAAGACTTAGGGATGCAATAGAGCTTATAAATAAAACAGTGTTCTTTTTCGGAAAATCGAATTTCTAGAATAGAAAAAATATACATATATATCAAACGAAAAGGTCTGAAATAAATAAAACTTACATTTCAATAATAAAAGAGATAAAAAGCATTACCAATCTCTTTCAGAAAATTGGATTGCTGAAATAGAGAAGAAAATAGAGAAATTCCAATGAGCGAGATAAAAAACACTCCCAAAACTGAAACGCCCAACATCTGCACAATTTTCGCCGATTCAACTCTTAGTTCTCTATTCAATTTACTTCGATAATTTGGTACAAAACGCGGGTCACTTAAAGAACAGAAAGTTGAACAATAACGTGCTCAGAGTAACAATTTCCAGACTTCGATAAGGGAATGGTATTTAAATGAGTCAAATCTACTTTGAACGGTGAACACTATAAGGGATTCACGTAACTAATGATTATTTACTCGTGCTTCTAAGTAGAAGTAGAGTATCTAAAACCGCAATCCGACTACTTCGATGACAAAGCTAGAATCTTGGGTCGCCAATGCACCAAGATGTCATTACTGTAAAACTTTGATATACCTAAAATATATTGTGTTTATTATAAAACTCGATTGAGAAGCAGGGTTAGAAATACATAAATGAGGATTTTATAGTAATAATTGTTTATCATCCATGATTTTCCAACAAAATCTGCAAAGAATGAATATGAAATTAAGTAATTACTCCCTCCAAATCAGAATGGAGTAAAGTGAAGTTGTTCAATGCATTGGATCGAAACTTGAACGGGTAACCATTTAAAAATATTTATTTTATGTGCACCATTTCGTATAACTAATAGATTATGCTAACTGTATTACTAAGCGAACTACCTGAAATAAGTACCTAAATATTATTAGAATTCCTAAGATTTGTAACTAACTATTACTTCGAGTTATTTAGTTACGCAATACCTTAACTAGCTTTGACTAAAAACGAGGCTCAAAGATACAAAAGGTCCTTCAGACACCAATTATTTAGATTACATTTGTAGCTAAAAGTGATCAATATTAGGTTTTGGCAAGTGTGATTTTATTCATCAGATTAATACATGAAAACTAAGATGACTTATGACCTGAAGAAGATTGGGGAATCCGTTGGCTTTAGAAACACACAATTGCTTTAAGTGGACTCAAATAGCAAAAGTTGTGGATAAGTATGTTTAAAACGACTGTAAGTATAAAACGACTGATGATTGAACACTAAGACGTAGAATAAGTATTACTTTTTGTACAAGAATTACATTTATTATTTTAATGGAATAAAATATATAAACATATTGGACTTTGCGATACTCATTTTATTATTCATCTCCCAAAAAATGTATTTTATATGATAATTATAATTTCATCGTTACAAATCGTCGTCCGGCAAGCTAAATTGTTTTGTTTCAAGATTGTCAGCAGGACAAAAAAATCATTGAAAAGGATCATGAATTCTGTAAAAATATCCATTGCTGATATCAGAAGTCTATGCGACTACCTCGTCTATGCAGCTCGGAGATCAGATAGCGTCGCAAGTCACTGCAAGACTTGCAGTTACGAAACGCTCAAGTCACCTAGGCCTCAATACGCGCCGCAAAGCACCAGAAAGTCCTTCAACGGCAGATAGAATGTCGATCTAGATAAACTGGGAATGTGCCACCCACTTAATGTACATTTAATTTTGTTTAACTAACTTGTTATTATATATTTTGATAGTTTCTACGATATTTAGTTTTGGAAACTAGTACGTAGATACTTTAAATTATGGTCTTAATAAACATATCTATAGTATCATTTTATTATGTACCGAGTATTCACGATTAACGATTTTTTTATTGCCGATATTTCGAACCACTTGCGTGGCTCGTGGTCACGACGAAGTTCCGTTGGCGAGGGAAACTGTTGACAGGTGCAAATGGTAGAGTAATCGATCTACCCTACGTCTAGTTTTACGTCTAGTAGCGTTTCGTCACTACCCGGTACATAGTGAAATGTATAAATTCCGTGATAACATTAGTTTAAAATTATATCTATCGTATTGTTGCTGTGGCGCAAGTTGATTGAAAAATAAACATAGTGAAAAAACGCGCGTCATTCAACAAGATATATAAAATTTTCAATGAAAGAGTAACTTTCCAACATCAAGATTTTAAACAAAGGAAAATTTCCATTTTTATTTATATAGATTATCATATAAATGTCTTCATGCATTTAAAATAAGAAAATAAGACACTGAATAAAATATTACAACCATCGGTCGCTCAGTGAATATCCAAGTTGATTTAGAATTCAGGAACAAGTCTGTGTAAATTCTCAATACCTCAAGACGGGCAAACACGTACGTCTTCAGAACTACTTATTTATCTTGTAAAAGAAATGAGAAAATTTTAAATGAGAGTAGGTCACGATTGTTTTTATCATCTATTACATTTGTTATAGTTACGGTTATTTAAACTTCCACTACTAACACTACTTACTTTAGTGACTATAATAGTGGATAATTATACTGTAATAATTTACAGTGACAGCATAATTACTACTAACTAGTTCATTATAAAATTGATTTTGTATTTCAATATCTAAAATATTATTGGCTTTACATAACAAGTATACAAGTCTGAAATAAATACATCTCTATTAATATATTAAGATTTTTAATGCAATCTAATGTAATGCAATACGTATTTGATACTAAACGGATGAACCGATATTGATAGGTTAAACTTCGTTACATAAATATTGATGTTAATAATATCATAACATACATTTTATTCAAAAGGAGTTATCATTATAGGAACTATATACCTAGTATACTAAAATAAAAAAATAAGGCAAAAATAAACTTGTAGTTATGATGAAATATAATTAAGAATCAAAGACGATGCGTTTAAAAATTAGATGTTTTTGCTGTAAGTTACTTTTGTTTATCTTTTAATTTCAATCGCATTGTTAGCTAAAACGATTAAGTTAAACATATAACTAAGTTACCATTTTTAATACCAACGGTAACTGTTACCCATCTAAGACCATAGCACCTTTTTCGATGATCATACAGCACGAATCGCCATATAAGGCAGGAACCGATCGAGGTTACCCACATGTGGCAGCTTCCGAAGTTCCGACACAGCTGTGCTTCTATTCCAATTAAACTATGAACCTACTTTTAGTGGATAGCTTTAATCCCATAAAGATCCCGATTTTTTTTAATATGATAGTAAATTTAGTGTGCACAAATTGGCCAAAGCTGTATAAAAATAAATACTTTTAAATACTGTATCAAGAACTATGACCAGACAAATTAACTAATTACAGTAAAAATATTTATAGTATATTCAATAAGGTAACATGGGTATTTTGAATATTCTTGAATAAATAAAACCATTTTCATTACAAGACATTTGTGTTAAAATAAAAATATAAAAGTAATGATGACCAGAAATAATGATTTTGTGTATTTAAGTTATATTGCGTATACTAGAAAAAAGAATAGACAGGTATCATAAAGTTTGTTCAGTACCACGATGATGAAAACACATTTGTGATGGAAAACAATAACATAGCAAAACTTTCACCTCAAAGCGCAATCGATTATAATCAAACGATGAAACAACAAGAACGTCATACATATGTAATACGTCGTTACCAATTAACTCGATACACTGATTTACAAATCGGGTACGTGATCCACAAATCGCAATCGTAAACGAAGCAAGTAATACAAAATCCGAGAAGATCGAGATAAAATTTAAATATCTGATATTTTATCATGATGTACATCACTCACACAAACCAAATAATATGTCACTGTCATCGAAGAGATGACGAATACACGTATGATATTTTTATAGAAGATGAAATCACAACAATATTGATATTGAATAAATAAAAACAAAAACCCCGCATATGTTTCGTCGGCATTGGTTTAACCACACGAATACATAAATAACACAATTTCAAATTGAATTCTTTAACCTTACGACTTTTACTAACATATTTTGTCATAAAAGTCGTTAAATCATTGAGAAAAACAGGGATCAAAAATTCGCTTCATTCGTCAACTTGTCAAACGTTTGTAAGTAAGATTGGAACAGGTAAACATGATAAATGACAAATGACCGGTATGAACAATGATACGCGATGCGCGTGAGCGAGCGCGTCGTGTTCGCAACTGGCGCGGCGCGGGCGCAGGCCGATCTTTCACTTCGCTTCGTAGAGGTGGGCTGCTAGTTGTGGTCGTAAACTTAGATTCCATAAGTGAATATATTATAGGTAATATAAATAATAGCAGCAACGATAGTCTAGATGAAATTAATCGGCCTCTCAAGCCTAAGGTTCGTGATTCGACTCACTTGCAAACAATCTGCGTTTGTTGAAAGTTATATGCATATAAAAATCGTAATCACTTACTTTGAGTAAGCCTACAGGCCTGAGAAATCTCTTTAATTTTTTTAAAGATATATGATCTCCACCATTTGAACTTGGTCACTGAGGGGACCACGCCCTAACCTTTCTCATTTTGAAGGAAGACCTGTACCCAGTAGTTGAACAGCAATAGGTTGTTAATGATGACGATGAATAAGAATAATCCGTTAATAAGAATGTAACTCTGAGTCTAATGTAATTATTCTAATATAACTCGTCTGCAATTACTTCTAATTAAATAGAAGAAGAAGAATAAGCACGCGAAACTCTAATTAAAGTTGACCGAAGGCATAAAGTTTAAAAATGTAACAGAGAGAATGCTTTTCGTTTTATACGCCATTTTACGTTAAAATAGTTAACATAAAGAATAAATGCGCTAGACAGTACTTAGTGGAAAGTAATTTTAGGAAAGAATTTACGTCCTAATCCTTGTCAAATCCAAATCTATCAATTTTCTGTGATCGATAAATTAAACTAATCCTATTAATCAGCACTATATCACGTAATCCTAGAAATTGCTTTTGGGTTTCAAACAACTGATTTGATTAGACAGATCTTTGTTAACGCGTAATCCTCTGTAAGGTATTATGTAAGGCCCGACCCTTTTCTGAAAGTAATCAAATTTTGATTATCAAAATATTCTAATATCCATACCTAAAACCTAGATGTTATAGGAGTTCTAATTGATTTTTTATTTTTTGACAAACAATTATAAAACGTCTTCTCATGTTATACCTCACGTGGGTTCGGTACTCAGCGCTTTTAAAACCTTGCCCAACAAAGCTTGTACATATGTATATGTAATGTAATTAATTGGCTTTCAGTTAATTAACTTTAATAAACTTCTTATTATTAAAGAAGAACATTTTAACACGTGTTCAATTAATATTTATTTGCTAAACGAACTAAACGAATTCGAACAAAACTAATTCGTGGTGAAAACGTCCAATTAACAACTAAAACCGCCATAAGTTTGCAGACATTATCGAACATTATGCAACAGCAATTTCAATTGGCATGAAATCATGTGCAAATTGAAAGCAGCCGGGCTTGAAGTAAAAGTATCGATATAACCGTTTGATTCCAACAATTTCGTACAGGTATGCCAGTGGAGGAACGCTATCATCAATTACAATGACGAACGATGCAAGACGTGAAGTTATAGAGTAAATAAATCATTCTCTGTCCTGTCTGTTGTAAGATATATCTACGAACGTCATAATCATTTTTGTAATACTCTTATTTTATTTCAAAATTATAACGTGTTTGATGACACGGAGCCACGACTAATAAATAACACTTTCGACTGCAACGTTAATACATTACATCGAGTCAGCGTTGCGGGAGGCGGAAAAACGGCGAGGGACTAAACTGGAGCTTTTTTGTCTAGACTGGCGATGCGCCGACAATACACAGAAATATTGTATGTTTTAGCATACCTATAGCATATAGGAATACACACACTTAGTGGCCGCCCGCAGTCTTGTAGCGCCGACGTAAATACAGCACTTGTGTTCGCCCATAATCCATATATGTAGATTTGTATGCACATAAGTATTACACAGCAATTGTGTATTCCGCAGGGAAAGTGTTAATCCATTATTAGGGACCTGTCTCGATCCAAATACCAAGGGGCCTATGTAGGTATAAATATGGCATACCTAATGTGTATCTCCTTGTTCATAGGACATATCTTTATCCAAAAGACAGACTCACATGAAACAAAAATGTTATGGTAGACAAAACGGTAAAACAGATTATTTATGTGGATCAGGCAAAATTCCCTAGATAAGAGGGCCTTAGAATACGATAATCCCCTAGCTACACAAGTTTTGTGACATTGTGAATTACGTAAATTTTCTATACATTTCATAATTTTCAAACTATTAAGCTAAATATTGTTATCACGTAATATACGGTTAAGATTTAAATCTATTAGTGATAAATGGCAATACATAATTGGCTAATGACAGATTACAAAGAGCCAGCCATTTAGCAGTAAATCACGCGATGTCTTGAATTACAAAAGGGGCCATTAAAATGTTTGCTACGATAGTAATCACGCAAGTACATATTATAAACAAACGTTCGGGAGCGACAGATTGAGATATAATTAGTTTACGATAAATTACAGATGTAATAAACATGTTTTTATGATATTAATTATACAACTAATACTATTTTAATAATATAACAGAGCAATAGTAATTCCATTGTCCGTGGTAATGAAATGTGCAAACGAGACCATTATCGTGGTGCCCGACGCCTGACAGACGTCAGTCTGTCATTACGACGCTCGTTAAGAAAACAAGTACTCGTCATGAAGTGAAATTGCCAAAACATCTTTAACGCTGATGTACATTTTCGTCCCAAAACAGTTACAAAAGAATAACGCGTTTCCTCACAAGTTACGTCCAATCATAACCAAATAGGTAATGTGTACTTCGCACGAGGTCATCAGCACGTCAACGAAACTAAAAGCTGACATTACAATACAATCGATTATATTACAGCGCAGTTACCAAAATTGGCGCTATTGCGACCAGCATAACCAGATACCTGTACCCTTAATACGAGCTTGCATACTTACAGGCGAACAATCGATATCGACCACTCAATATACTATGACCGCTCAATACATATTATTTCATTAACGTGAAGTCAATAGTATGAATTCTCAAATACGTAACATGAAGTCATCATCGAGTTAATACTTTACCCATTAAAAAAGAGTGAAAAAATATATACCTACCATTTTGTGAAATTTGACAATATATACTGATTAGATGTTAGACCTAATTTTAGTTTACAAGCTTGCCACTAGAGGCGCTGTCTGTAAATGTACGGAAAATTATTATGTAAGGATAGTCACAATATACTTTTTAAATTTTAATAATACGTCACGTGTCTTTAAACAGTGGTTTAATGATTAGCCTATTATTGTTTTCACAAAGTAAAGAGTTGGAATTTCGCCTGCAAGCTACTTTATTTTTGTATATAATTTAACAATAAATATTTCTGAGTAAGGATGTAATTACTTTTTTTCTTTATATGAGAAGAATAGCAAACAAGCGTTGATGTCAATTCACGTGAAGAGGTCGCTGCAGCCCAAGGACATCCATATACAACCTAAAATAGGACTGAAGACCTATTTGGTTAGATGGTAGCTATTATAAAATAAAAATTGTATTTATTTATGTGAGAAGAGTAGCAAACGAGCACGCAAACCACCTGATGTTAAGTAGTCGCAGCCCATAGAATCCATGTACAACCACAAACACGACTGAAATCGTATCTGAGCTCGAACGTAGATGCGTTGCTACTCCTGAGGACTAAAATGGTCGCCTCGCTTCGAAGTGTAGCCGGCAACCGCACCTCTTTAAACGAAACACAAGTAATGTTTTACGGCGGATTATGAAGGCGTATTCTAACCTACGTACGTCATACAATATATACATAAAACTTTAATATCGTTTAATTAATGAAACGCATTTAATTGCACGGGTGGGTTTTAATACTTGACTTGTACTCATCTCAAAAGAACGTGCCAAGGTATAGAGAATCCATGGTTCTCCATACATTGGTCTGAACGAGGTCAGATGGCGTCAGTAGCAATAAGGTCGCATAATGAGAAATTAAAACTTAAGGAAAACAGTTTTTGCTTAAAGCTATAATAAGTTTACATAAGGCTTTCGAGGCGAACCAGCACAAAAACAAGCCAAAGATAATAAACGTAACGTTGCCCATGAATATTGGATGAGGAAATTATACAATACAAAAATCATACAAAATGATGTAATATTTTCTGAAGAGATAAATATCTGTAATATTTTATTTTATGGATCAGATGACCTTCTAACTTAGACCAGATATTTTAAATTAGTATCGCATTAGTTGCTAGGAATATAATCTTGGGACTAACGTCGCACCTAAGCCTTATGTTCGACTCTAATCCGACATAAATTAAAATTAATCATTCTGTCCCAAACATATGAGGAAATCTACCAGGTCATTAGAAAATTGTCAGTTACACTTTTTTCTTAATCGAGTACCCGTTCGGAATAACTTAAATGGAAACGCACTACTAATTCTATTAAGAAGTTAGGAGTTCATTTATTACGCGATTCCATAACATCACATCTCCTCGCACAGAGTCAGGTTACAGAATCCCAGGAATTAAATTACTATTTATCCTTGACAAGAAGGAAATTCCCAAGTACTTGTAAGTCTATTCAATGGTCCAGTTATTTTAAGGATCTAAAAGTTAATAAAGTTTCCTATAATTTCTTTACCCACTGTTTGATCTGTCATAGGATCCTGGTGAAAGTACTCCTAAAGACTGGTTGAGTTTGAATACGATACGTTTACTTTAAGTTGTTGAGAAGTTCGATATTCTGCACATCTTGATAGGATAGTTTGATCTGTCCAAAATCAGTTGAAAGAGTTACTTAATATATGCACATGATGGTAACAAAATAAATATGCATTATATGAAAAAACTGAAGCAATATGCAGTGATAGCTTACACTTACACTGGGATCCAAAGTTCCAATGCCAGACTCTCTGATTTTTAGAAATGATGTGCATATATTATCAGTACCTTTAATGTTGAAGAAAGAGATCGTGATGAAACCAGCATACCTGAGAATTCTTCATAAAGTTCTCAAAGACGTGTGAAGTCTATCAATCTGCGCTTAGCCAGCGCGGTGGGCAATGGCTTAATCCTTTTCATTTTGAAGAAAGACCTGTGTCCATCAGTGGGGCAGTAATGTCACTATTATATCAAGGCAGTCATGAATTGGCTTGAGGCAATGACTGTGTTTAATTGCTGAATCGGCGGCTACAATATAAGCGTGGTGGCAATCTTTGTCATCAGTAAGCTACCGCAAACAGGACTGAAAACCTATCTAAAACGGGACATAGTTATGTTGCTACTTGCAAGGCTTAAGATAGCCGCCTTGTTTATAAATGTATTTGACAGTAACTCCTCCGCATATACACCACGATGATGAGAGCGATGACATAACCTCCTTATTCGAACTATAATTCTACCACCTATAAAATACAATACTTAAATTATTACATATATATATACATAAAGACCACGTTTATCAATAGCAATAAATTTATCATCGTCATTATTAACGCATTAATTTCTCAATATCGGGATCGTATCAGAAAAGGGTTGGAAATCTTTGTTAAACCAAGTTGGTAAGTGTAGATTTACAAACTTCACGCACCATTAAGTCTAGGTTTCCTCTTAATGATTCCTTTATCATTAAAGCAAGTGATAAATAACATATGTGAACATAGCTTCAAAACACAGAGTACTACAAATTTGAAGCCTAAACTCCTCGCTTGAGAACACTTACAGTTAATAAAGAAGAAAGATAATGGTGACTGACTGACCCAAAGATCAACGCACAGCCGAACGTAAACCTCGATTTCTGATGTTTTGCAGATTTGCTTTAAAAGGCAAAAAGGAGCCTCAAGGAATGAGTTTTGGAAAATGCAACCCTAAAAGAACAAAGACTGATTTGAAAGTTTGTATAAATGTATAGTTCCATCTAGTATCCACTTCGGTACGAGCGCATAGTCGCGTGAAGTCAATAAACAATACATCCTTGGTTGTTAACTTTTATAAGGGCGGACGAGATTATCAACATTTCATGCAAGCTTTAGTACGTCGAGCGTCGTCGCTACCGTATGAGGCGATAAAGTGAAGCGTCGACAATTTACATGCGATTTCACGACAGCGCCATACAAGGGGACTCTTGACCCCGTTGCATAAGTTCTGCCATTTGTAGAGACAATCCTGAGACTAGACGAAATAAGAATGACATGAAGATAAAAATAAATCTTTAATTTACTTGCACAATTTGCTTTTAGTTAATAGTAAACACTAACAAGATTTTTGATTACTGGGAAGTAACAAAATTGACAAGCATATATCGTAAACGGAAAATTTAAACAAATTTAAATAAAAGCAAGAAAAAGTAATTTACTACATTAATTAATTAGTTTATTTTTAGCATATTTTGATCAAATTTAAATACTTAACGCCAAAAAACTCTTTTATACTTTCTTTAATAAAAATTTTTTATCTATTTCCTTATAGTCGGTATTCTTTCGGTTCACGAAACTACAATGTAAACAAAGAAATTTCGGTTGTATTATTGTCATGGATATAAACAAAATCGGGTATATAAACATTCAAACCCACGACAGAAGTCTAATTCCATCACTAAGATACCTTTCCGTTTGACAATCAAATTCGGACGAATGGCAGATCCGTATAATGGCCGTTAGTCTACGCAGGTCGTCAAATAATTACAATTAAATTTTACTCCATAAATCTTATGTTCCTTTTTTAAATTTTCCATATTTTCTGTTGGTACACTAATGAGTTAAAATAACAGATTTTAGGTAATGTAACTAATTACGTAAAAAATAAGTTTAACACTGACTGCAACGCTCATGTATTACATCGAATAACGATTGTGGAGGGCAGCACTAAGCTGGAGCTCTTTTCTTTAGACTGGAGATGCCCCGAGAATTCTTACAAATAATGTATTTTTGCAGACAATTCACACAAAAAGATGGTATTTTTTAGCATCAGTGTAGTATCCACGAATACATCGACGTAATGTGCGCCCTGTCTTGCAGCGCCGTGGTAAACACAGCATTTGTGTTCGCCCGTAATCCATACAGATACGAACAACAAGCTGTGTACAAGCCGCAAGTGCGTTGCACCAAGTAATATACAGCAGGGAAAGTGTTAAAACTGAAGATTGGTCCTTAAATCTCATGTACCCATTTTTAGTATTTTCAATATTTCTTGTGCCGTCTGTGGATACACTTATAAGACTTATAACAAATTTTAACTAACATTACTAATTATGAATAAATAAGTTTGTTTAAGGCGCTTTGTATATAAAGGTCTTTACACTGACATCAAGGGCAATTTTGCTAAATTGAACTGATTCGTTAGTGTCAATGTAAGCGACAAACGAATGCATTCGACGACACAATCGATTCACACTTGACCTCTTTGCATGTCAAAAGCTAAACCATTTATATGTTCACTTGCGGCTACACCAAATAAAATTCTTTCAATTCGGGGGAATTGAGTAAAATTTACCGGCGGACTTGATTGGATTTGCTCTAACAATTTATATTGGGAGAGAACATTTTATCTATACAGACAAATAGAACAATAAACAAATAGTAAACTTGAAAGTTCCCATAGTTTAATTACTTATTACTACCAGAGCAGAGAGTAACCTACATTATTAGAATCATACAAAAAATAAAATCTATTCATATTATTCGGGACTCAGCCACGCATATGTGATTGTTTTCAGGCAAGACTCCTATCCTTTATGAATTTGATCAGATATGTATTAGTGATTATGACCATTTCGGAGCAGATAAATCCAGGCAATCGATTATGGTTTTAAAAACCTTTATAATTAAGAAAGTCGAGCTCAGAATTATTTGACATGAAAATAGCACATTTTTTATAACTCAGGTTTGGAGAATAAATGAAAATACTATAATTCTTAATAGTACCTATGGATGTAACTCGATTTCAGACGTTACGCAGATTAATTTAACTAAAAACTAATCTTTTATTTCTATTTCGAACCTCTCTTTACCTAAGAGGTTAGCCATTTTGTAACCAAATGTAACTAATTACTTACTTGGTTATTTAAATAGCCTTATATAAACACATAATTAAGCGTGCCTGTACTCATTTATATGAGGACATATAAAGCGAAGTAGTCTAATATTTGTAAGTCCGACAGATAATTAACATGTGGCAAATAATTCATGCTTAATAGTGACAACGGATTTGCAATTAACATTTTGCATACGCATTCGTATGCGTGTTAATCCAAAACATTTCCGGACCGGACGCCGGTTACAGTACACCGGACATACGCGTATATACGACGACGCCATATTTGGTCACACATATTGCATTAAACGTACGAAGCAAAATGCTTATTATATTCTCTTGTACCGTATTTAACCCACATTTAAGGTATGATAACTTCATTTTTCTTCAACACTTCGTGATTTTATCTAAATGAAGCAATTCAAGTATTCAAAATGACTGCCAGAACTGTAATAAATCATTATTATCTTATTATATCAAAGGAAAGGTGAAGGTTTATTGCGATCGGACCTTATTCGGTTTGTTATAATTGAGAGTTGTTACGGTCAAGTCAAGTTTAACTTTAATAGTGAATAATACATTAACATTAGTTTGCAATTACATATTGTAAACTTTTTATATGTTAATGATATAGAATACATGTATACCATCTGATGTTAATTGGTTTCTGCAGTCCATGGACATCGTGTCCGTCCTGAAACATGATTGAAGTCCTGTCTAACTAACTTTGAATTTGAATTTGAATATGTATCTTCGGTTAGAGATGTGCGGTTGCCGGTTACACGAAAACTACTTTAAACACGGTTGATTATGGAGGGCGACGGTTCTACTGTTGAACTGTAGTTCTATCACTCGTTAAAAATCGTTAACCTACTATGTACATATTCTTATCTAAATTAAAGTAGTGTCTGTCTACGAATTTTCTCTAGCATACTGTTAATTGCAAGATACACCTATCCTAACGCTAGGTGGCGCGCGTGTATAGTATAATTATAAAAGAATTCAAACAACAACTTGGAAACATTTATCTATACGATACGCAATTCAAGTCGCTTTTGGGAGCTAAACTGAAATAAAATAAAATATTTGAAATTGAATCAAAACTACAAGTATTTTCACAAATTGCAAATAATAACAATATTATGAAAACAATTCCAAAAACTACAAGATAAAATTAATATTTGTAGATATGACGCTTATCTTAATAGGTTCTATAATAAACGGCTTTAGACCTTATCGGATTAGCTATAAATAAAGGTTCAAATAATGTCGATCAAACACGTGTAATGGTTTTACGTATGCAACAAAATAAACGAAAACATTGTGTGAAAACAATTTAAATGTTGCGAGTATGGACCAAGCGTTAGCTGTTTCTCACACGGTCAACTAAATTTGGCTTTGTCGCGTGTTAGCAATTAGGAGATACTATGCTCTGATTCTCGACGGTTATACGTAAAATATCGTGTACATTGAGAAGCAGTACTATTAGTAGTATTGATTACATATTATATTTAATTTATTATGTAATAAATAGTAATTCGCTTCAATCACCTTCTAATGTCTATTTTTAGGATTCAAAGATAGACAAATAAATGAGATTTTTTTGTTATTGGAAACTCTAGTAAAATCCAAAAAATAAGCTTACTGGATGAAGCCGCAGGCGGGAGCTATTATGTCTTTGTGTCAAGATTAATTGGCTTACATTACATAATTGCAAAGTATTAATATCGAGTCAAGGCGTATTAGCAAGGTGGCATAACTGCAGGACCTAGTGCAAGATTTATGTAATGGTTCAACGTAAGGCATTCGCAGAGGTTGTGGATGGCTGCTTCCTTCGCCCCCTGACAGAAACTGCAGGTTTCAGATGTAAAGTTGAGAAGTACTTGCGTTTCGGTTGTAAGGTGATTACCGGCTCTAGCGAGGCAACCATCTCACTTGAGGCAGTTATCTCTATCTCACTGTAATAGCAGCGTCAGTGGACTTCAGACGTGACTCCTGTTCTATACAGAGTTGGTTACAGATGTCTATAGATGACAATGACCATGTAGTATCAAGTGGACTGTATACCTCAACGTTATATAAAAATAGTAACTCACACTAAATTTAATTATATTTTATGTATTATTTTTGCGGTACGCGTACTACATAAAAAATAACTTGTTTTGCTTTTCTTTAGCTCTTTCGATTCCAAATATACGATGGAAATTTTTTCCTTAAGTGACCTTTTTTTTAAATCAATATGCATGTCGGTTATTACGTTCAAATGAACAACTTGCGGAAACCACGTGGAACCAATGATCCACGATACTAGTGGATATTAGATTTGCAGATTAATGAAGATATGCGTTAATTAGCAGCTAGATCGTATCTGGGAAAATTTTAATGATAGTTCGACATTCTGGAGCAACCGAGACTAAGTGCTTAAAGTGCATGAAGCACGGAAACATTGGTGAAATAACTTTTGCTAAACAAAAAATCGGTTTCAATTAAATTGCATCTCTTTTCTCCCCTAAAGTGTAAATTTCTTTCAAATATATTTCTCATTTATTAGTTACCATTTGTTACAAACTCATAGATACATAAATCATTTTTTATTTAAACATAAATATTTTTCCCTTCTTTCAAACAGTATTTTTCTTTAATTATAAATGGGACTAAACGGGCATCTTAGAAACAAAATAAAAAAATAATTTTCCAAATCGATTAAATCACGGAGGCACGTGGTAACATACATATAAACCGATGTGCTCTTTTTACATTGTACCCTTGACATTCATTAAGTGTATATAAATACCTTCAAATGAAATAAAATATTTGATTTGAAATTTACTGAGTTTTTACGTATTTATACAAAATCGTAATTAGTAAATATTTTACAACATGTACTCTTAGATTTTATTGCATTTCTATAGCATAATTATAGCTAAACCTTCATAATATAAATGTTTGATTCGTTATCAACGATACTATGAAAGAGTTTTAAAATCGGAGAATAGTATTTTTCTTCAATTTCAATGTATTTGGAGAAATGAGTTTTCTGTAAATACGTAGAAACAACTACTTACAATTTCAAACGTATCAGACAAACTGTTCAAAAATCTATTATCAAATACAAAGAATAAAGTAACATTGTCTTGTATACTCCATAATAAGCCTTCCAATGGCTCAGCGTAATAACAGAGAAACCTTTGTAATAGGCTAATAACGGATCAAAAGGGAGAGCGTCTGAATCTTTTACAAGGTATCATTACTACTTATGTTTGTTCCAGTTATTTGCTAGTTTGTTTACGGATCATATTGCAAATAAATCATATTGCGATCATATTACACTATTTTTTTCTACATATGATAAAACTGAAAGCGAGTCTTTTCTGTACATTGATCATTTTTGGAATAAAAAACATCTAATACGCATTATATTATTTAAGATACAGAATACCAAATTCACATTTGTTTATTTTGTTTGTGTCTGCTTGTTACCGGATCACGAGAAAATTGCTGGACCAATTGGAAACTATTATTTTTATTTTTGTAGCCTTGACACTGAAGCGTTATTTAGGGGGTTGCACGAATATATATTTTTCCCATATCTATTAATATTCAAGTCTCGTAAAATTCACGCCAAAAATCCGCGGACACTCCTAATACTAAGAGAGTATGTATAAATTTTTGTGTGAAATTGTAAAAATCATTTGAATAAATAATGTAACAGCTTAGTCACAACCATAATACAAGTATATGTAGAATTATGAAACGTACAATTAACGATAAATCTACTTACCGAATTACTATCCCCATTAATTCCATTTTCGACTAATATATCTTCAAACAAAATATCAGCTTCACAAGGAGAACATAGGTTACTGAGCAATTCACTGAACCTCTCTACTTTTCGAACACATACGGCCCCCAATAAACCCTTAACATCATCCTTCAAAACTTTTGGCACAACACCTTTATCCTCTTTGTTCTTATTCCCATCAATCTTATTGATTACTGTTTCTTTCATTACAGGAATGTTGCTAGCTTTGTGACCATTTTTGAGCTCTTCGGTGTGTTGTTTTTCATCTACAGTAACATTGTTTACTTTCAGTTGAATTTTATTTTGATGGATCTTCTCCTCAACAACAAGATCTTTGTATAAATCTTCAAATCTATCTTTGTCCAAACTATTTGACAGACTCCTATCTCCTAAAATATTGTTGAAAATCTCATCAACATTAACATTTTTTCCGTCATCTTTAACATTAACTAACTTAATATCTTCAGTCATAAGTTTCTTCTTTTTCTTCTCGTCTATCTTTAAATTATTCTTCTCGTCAATATTTTTTTCCCTAGGACTACTGACTAAAAAATTATTTTTGTCTTTTTCTAAAATATTTTTATTGGAATGTTTAAGTTTTGTTCTAATAGCACCAATTTCTTTATCAGCGAAGCAACTGGTCGACGCATCCTTTAAGTTTTCTTTCTCGTGGCTCTGTCTTCTGCTCGCACTCGTTCGACCTTGTTTATCTCTATCTACTAGTTTAGAATTTTTTGCAGTTTTAATTTTATCATCTTCTAACAGCGATTGTACAGAGGAACTTCTATTAGTTTTTTTAGGAGACTGACAGGTATCAGATTGGTTGGCAGCAGCAGCTCTTAAGCGTGACGTTCGCGTAGTTCTAATAGGCACTGAAGTTGAAGCTGTGTTCAGATTTAGCTCCGAGGAAGACTTGAGGTGAGCGCCAGTATCTTCTAAGGGTGTTCTATTAGCCGCTTTCTTTGGTCGCCTGAAATTAATTAAGTCATAATTTTAACACTTCAAGATTTAATCCTCTATTCATATTTATTATTAGAGTCATAATCAAATATTTATTACTAACTCAAAGCTTTTTCCTTTAAAAATGGCCAATTTTAATTGATACATAGCTTAAATTAAATATGTTTTAAAATATTCATAAATTTAATTAAATTTCTGATATTGAAATAAACTTACAAAGCATTTTTTAAATACTACTAATTTTTTACTTAACATAAATATATGATATTACGTTAATACTGTAGGCTTTTATAAATAGTTTTTTTTTTTTCTTGTATACTAATATATTGATTAAAATTTCACTATGCATTCATGCAGTCCGCAATATAATAAATTACCTTTCAGTGACGTTCGCTGAAAACAACGTTGCTGTCCTGGCTGTCAGCTGTTTTCTCCTCTCTTCTTTATACTTCTGTATCCGGGCCGCGCGGGCCTCATCCGGCGATTGACTCATGCCTTCGCTTTGTTCCTGACGTCACGAGCGCCACAAACTATCAAATTTTATATAATCTTCTGCGGCTATCTTAACGTTAGCATTGGTCTTGTCTAGCATAGCGACATCAAGTATGCAACAGGGCGGAATAGTTGGCAGTGATGAATACAGCTAAGGCTGGAGGTAGGCGGTAAGGCGCGTGCGGTATCTGAAATGAAATAGGAACGCGTGAAATTGGATCCACCAAGCACGTCATCCAATGTCGTGAACGTCGTGAACGCCCCCATACGAACGCGGCATGAAGCTACATTTACCTATAAATGAAATTGAAGTACATGTCTGTGTTTGAATGACTTTTTCAAATTATTTCCTAAGATCCTTTGAATGACATCGTGTAGTATATCGTGTTATCACCACTTTTAGGGTCACTACTGCAACGTATTGATACCATTGCAATAAAAAAAATAGAAGTCCTACCCAATGTCAATTAGAGATTATAAATTGAATTAAATTACTAATACAAACTATTGTGTCCTTTTATAAAGAAATGAAATCATCATCAACGTATACCTGCCTCACTGCATCTTCGCTTAGAATAAGAAGGGCTAAGTCATGGGGCTATACTCCTGTACGCAAGCTAATTGCTGAACTCATTAAAAATTTATGGATAACTCTCAAGCACGCTATTTTCCTCAATGTTTTCCTTCGCCGTTAAAAAGTTCACCTAACCTTTGAAAGGTGGGAGAACTATAGTTCGAACGGGAAGTTACCACCGCCGCCCTCATAATCCGCCCTAAAGGATTACTTGTGTTTCGGTTGGAGAGGTGCTGTTGCTGGCTAAACTTTGAAGCGAGCCGAACATCTTAGTCCTCAGGAGTAGCAACGCATCTACATTCAAGCTCAGATAGGATTTCGGTTGTGTTTGTGGTTATACGTGGATGTCTGTGGGCTGCGACTATTTAACATCAGGTAGTTTGCATGCTCGCTTGCTACTCTTCTCATATAAAAAAAAAAACTTCAAAACTACAGATGTTAGTTAGGAAGTTGTAACCCGGACCTCCGTACGATTGACCGGAATATTACTAGGGTATTTAGCTTAACCTGAATACAGCAGCGTTGCATTGTAGGTAAGAGACTGGTTTAGATGTGACAGTAACACCTTCGCACTATAACCAAGAAGTCTACCCGCGCAACTAGGCCTTACAACGCGATGCTATGTTATGGAGCTAAAAGGTCGGAGCTGCGAGAAATCGCTGAGCAAAACAATCGTGTTAAATCGACACACAAAGAAAAGATTGCATTACGAGGTGGAACATCGCACGTCTTTGTTCCATTGTTACTCCGTCCCCCATAATGCATGAATCCTGATGCAACACCAAATTGTTAACGCGTAACCATTATACGGTGAGGCGTTAGAAAAAATAAAC
>DWON01000179.1:0-40711 GCA_018251015.1 Phocides pigmalion okeechobee
TATGGGCTGTAGTGACCACTTAACATCAGGTGGCCTGCATGCCCGTTTCTTACTCTTTCACAATAAAAAAAAGAAGTTTTTCTCATTTACCTGCCTATCTGCTACTTTTTACTTTTAAAAGATGGTAGAACTGTAATTCTGACATCGATAATTCTTCTCCGTTGATACATAAGATATCATGCATAAGAAGTATCAATGTCAGGCTAATCCATTGAAAAGCAATTCTTATGATTTCTTTAGAGATGCTGTTGCTTGTAACACGTAGAACTGAGGTGATCATTTTTGTCCTTAGAAGTAGTAACTGATGGGATTCAATGAATAATATATATTTTTTAAAAGGGAATTCACGACTGTAATTAGAAATCAACGTGTTTTAATTAAATATTTTTTATTTTAATAAAATTTTATAATGTAAAAGTAAGTGCCTGTAAACAATTATAAACCTATATGCGTGTTAAAATTTTGTCTTTTTTGGCGTTTTTCTAAAGATATATTGGACGTAATTATTATTTTACATACAAATAATAATACCTACATGTACACAATATATCGTAATACATTTGTAATAATACTAGCGCACAAGAGCCCAGAATCCTTCTTACAATGAAAACCGTCCACGTATCAATAACCTACCCCAAACAAAACTCTTGCTCCAATTGAACTCCGATCTTCTGCAACAAGAGGATTAATTTGAAACGTGAGGAATTATAGTATACGAACCAGGTGCAAATTTCGTCAATAATTCCTTCTAAGGCAATAACTTAAAGTTTGAAAAGTGGAAGAATTATAGTTTGACCGTCTAGGGAACGTCGCCAACGATGCTGTGGGTGGTACAAGCAGCGGTGACGGTGGTGACAGTTTTTTATTACGTGCGAATGCCACCCACAGTACCATAGCTGACGTTCACGGGGCTACATGTTACATCTCTCTAAAGCATCTTACGTGCTATAATCTGAGAGAATTGTTCACGTAAATCCGTTGTCGGCTTGCGGTTTATGAATAGGAACGTTTCATTTCTCTCTTACGTCGGTCTGCCCTGCAAAACAGTGACATACACACACGTCATTAAATGAAATATTAAAAAATAGGACTGTAACGTAGGTAACTAATTTTAATGACGTCAAACGCGACACGTGTGTTGATGTTGGTGAGAAGTTGGATATCTTGTCGATTCCAATTGATGTTACAACAACAGGGTAAACATATTATTGTAGTTTTGAATCGATCGAATGCGTAGAATTTGTTCATAGCGTTTTAACAACTAGAAAGCTGAACATATTCATACAGCCTTATAATTTTTCGTTAATCATAGTTGAGAATGCTCTAGACCAAGTCACCATTTTCTGGTCACCATAATTGATTTAATCGCTTAAAATTTTCCCTGCGATGTACAGCACTGTTGTGGATTAGTTGGCGCAACACGTTTTTGGCTTATATACATCGCTACTTCAAAACAAAAGGGCCACAACGCGAATACACCTAATTTTACAGGAGAACCATTTAAAGTTTTCAAAATCAGTTCTTGTATGTTCTGTATTTTTAAAACTGATAAATAGGTGTTATACACTGTTAGAAAGATATTTTATTCTGCTTTTAATGGTTGATTCCGGTATGTGACCGACAAAATTTGAATTTTTACAATAAAAAGGATTTTGAATATTTTTGATTTATGGTCATTTCTTTGAAAGTAGCGACATCTGTGATGTACGTACAAACCAGTACAGTTACATTATATTAATTCCACTTTTTAACAAAGTATTATGAGGTCATCAAAACAATTTACATTTGTAATTATATTTCCTAGTCTGACTATTCAGAATATATTTCAGGGGAACGTGCAGTATTTCACATAAGTAAAGTTTAGAAAACTAATTTAGGTTCGTACTCATCCGGGTGCTAAAGTTGCTGGCCTAGTTATGGGCAACGTAATCCTTCATTCATGCTTGTAACAGTTATTTGTACATATGCAGAAAATTTGACCCGGTTGTTGTTACTGCGTAGAATTGGCAAAAGTTCAAAATATCTCAATTAAGGTTTTTCTTATGTTAGAAGAGTACAGACAACTTATGCTAAGTCATAGCTGCGGAACACGATCATCCATATCCAACATAAAACCGGATTGGAAGCTTATCTAAGGCCAGCCTTGCGTAGAAGCGTTGCTCCTATTGAGGACTAACATAATCACATTACATGTAAATGTATTCGTTCAATCGAAACACAGGAATTGCCTTAATGCGAATTATGCTGTACTTTTACAAATTTCCAATAAAAGAGTCAGATACTAAGAATAGAAAGAGATAATAGGTGAATTGTGTAAATATAATTGAAATTCTTATAAATACGCCAAAATATTGCTACGCCAACACTGTTTCCCTGCGGTATATCCCCTTATAATCTTTTTATATCATCACGACAAAAAACCAGCAACTTAGTGTAAGAAAGTGCGACAAATTGAGTTTCGAAGTTCCATTTATACAACAATTTATATTCAAAGTAAAGGTATTACATTTTCCAGCAACTAATGCTCTTTAGATGCCGTAAGCTCAGTACTTTGGCAAATATAATACGTGTGTACTGTTTACCTTAACCGAAATAGAAGTAGCAGAATTATAAGCAAAAACATGGGCGTCCACATTGGTGGAGTATAAACGTCAATATGAACTAAGATAACTATAAACACGCTCTAATAATGATAACCGTAAAGAGTCTTAATAAATGGAGTTGTACTTCATTGCTTATTTTACGATCAACTTGTATTATGGTTATATTTGAGGCAATTAAGATGTGACGATATGTCCCCGGCAAAACTTCCACGACCGTAAAATAAGTCTCAGTTGGAATATTCATCCCGCCTTAATATGTCTGCCAGTTGAAGTGTACCCTAAATATCGAAGTGTAATCAAGCCAAAAAACGGATATGACCATGTCACCTAATGTGGACATCTAAGAGTCTCCTAACAAAGTAATCAACATTGTCTAGGAAAATAAAGATCGGAATATCGTTTTACTAAACGTAATAAATATATTATTTTCTTGTATATCTTCATCGTAGGTCGTAATACGGATATTATTCCAGACATTTCCATTACCTTGATCATGACTCGCACACAAAAGAAAGGCGTAAATAACTGTGGTAAAATTGCCATGGTATCTAGCAGCAGAATATAAAACCTACTGCGAGGTGAAAATATCTCGATAATACGATACCTTGCGATAAAAGCTACTTTAATAATAGCAGTGCATAAAGGCTAATAATAAAAGCCACTTTGGTTAAAGACATCGCTAGCATGAGCACAATAACTAACAAAGGAAACTCTTGGTGTGCATCACTGGGTTGCAGCTGTAAAAGGTTGGACAAAGTATGAATTCTTAGGTGGCATGAAATAATTTCCTTTGTATGAGCAGTATTTTATATACGTCGTAGAAAACACTACAAAATGGTAAGATCCTCCAAGATTGCCACTACGTCTATCCTTGTGTTCAGATTTTCTCAATTTAAAAGTAAGTCAGTTTTGTAACATCTTTTTCCGTCTTCAGTCCTTTCGATAGGCGTAAATTGCTTTGAGCAAAATACGACATCCGAGAAAAGTTGGAACGAAACGTATGATTGTTACAAATGTATCTATTGGAAGTTAAAATATATTTCCCGAATAACTGCGTTGTAAATATTACAATAGTGCTTTCATGTAAACACTAAGTGCAGGTAGAAAGTATTAGGTTTATTTTAACCGGAGCTCTTTATTATTTACTGCATCGGTGACCAGACCTTTCATAGCGATGTCAGGTCAGGTATTTGCTCGGAAATTCCCAAAGCAACCAATTACCGGAGTTGCTATATGTACCTACGGTAGTATTCGCACCGATAGGTCTCCTTTGTGGGGAGCTATGATTTAAATTATATTTGTATCAAATTGAATGGGATTGAAAAGTTGTAATGATTAAAACTTCAGAACACAAAAGGACAATACGATTCCAATCATGTTCGAAGTGAAACCGTGTTGGATTCATCCGGCGTGATAACTGGCGCGCACATCCGTCTTCTCCGCTCCAACTGCAGAACGATAGCTTGATGCAGGAAAGAAACTTTACAACAGTTTCATTCTCACTGAAATACACAATAATTATCCCGATCTCAAACGAACATCTTACCGTTGAAATGCAATAACGTTGGCACCAATGATTAAACAATTTTCGGTCGTAAATATTCCGACATTCTAGTCATAAACCTGCAAATGGTTTTACATAAACAAAGATTGAGTTTAAATTAGTTATGAGCAACATTCTTTAATTATGGTTTATGTTATTACTTTACAAATTAATGCAGGTAAAGACGTAGGTAGTAATACATAAAGTGAACTGTACAAACGTTGTAATTAAAATATTTCATTACTTTCAGAAAGACAATCAACGTGTCATGAGTTATTTGGATATAACCCTAATAAAAATAATGCATACGTTTACTTATGTCCTGATAATTCACAGTAAAAAAAAGTATTCTTGGTGAGAGCGACTCACTTACACAGGCTTCTTAGATTGATCCCAGTTCTATATAGAAATGATTACAGATGTCCGAGCGATGTTACCACTTAGCATTACGTGTCATTTGTTCTTACCCTTTGTTAAAATATCATGAAATTTAAAATAAATCTGAAGGATTCTGAACGAGTGAACTGAGGATTTCTGAACAAGGGAAAAATCAACTTTCTTCAAACTGGACGACAAAACTTGATTTTACTTTTCCAAGAACTCAAGATCCTTAGGCGCCTAGTGGTGATAAAAGCAGCGTTAAAATTACAACCCTTATTTCAACGCGAACAACAGTTTTAACACTTTAAAGTGGAGCTCCGAGTGTAATGGAATTAAATTGCACTTTTACGATGGGATACGTAGTAAACTGCATTTAAGTGAAACCCAAGTGGTTAGTGTCCTTTTACTGGTTCTATACTTAAGTTCGTTCCGCAATAAAACTGACATGAAAAGCGAATTGACCGTCCCAGTTAACTTTTCAACACACTCACTATAATTAAAAGTTCCTTTGATTCATCATATAGCGAGAGAAGTCAAAACTTGCCAACCACTAGAACGAGGACGGTAAGAACTTTTCCGATTTCGAAACCCGCCGCGCTGACGCTTTCATACTTTGCTTTCTGAAGCATCCTTTCACATAACTTTAAAATTATTTTCACCACTCGGTATATATTAATAAAGATTTTAAGAAACTATTTCAATTCTGTTTGCAATTTCATTAATTAATACACATGTTATAGCATAATTCAATTAACAATTTTGTTTTGAAATATATTCAACTAAATAAACATAGCAACGATACATAAGTATGACTTCAGATAAGACTTCCATCCTGTTTGAAATCTTATTTCAGTAACTATAGACTTCAGTGAACATTTAATTGAAACAAGCGAACTAATATTTCTTTCATGCTCTTAAAATATAAAAACATGAAGCCGCAAAACAAAAGAGCTTTGATAAAACATAATAAAATAATACAATACAAAGTAGCTACGTTAAAATGTTATAAATTAGTCGACAAGTATAAATTTGTATAATTTATTCAAAACGTTTGTAATATCATCTTGATAATATTATGGTTCAAATTCTGCTAAAAGTAGACGAGATTAAACTTAAGATGCAGACAGATTTCAATGTTTGCGAGTATGCCCCTGTAAAGCGTCTAAAAGCATTTTTTTCGATCGACACGAGCTTTCTTTGTGAAATTAAAGTATGAAAAGTTAAGAGATACGCCTACTTTAAGCCTCAGTGCAGCTGGGCTTTGGTACAAATTATAACAGAATTTATAATAAATCGCAAAAGCATTTCAGTACTTTTACCTGATATGGATAGTAAAATAAAAGCAAACCGACTTATTTTGTATAGGAATTGTTCTATAGGTTTTGATTCGAAGTGCGATATACATACAGTATTAAATATTTAGCATGAGACCTATTCGTGTACCACAAGATTTACAAAAGAGATTGAATAATAAGTGATAACACATTTAGCAGATTTATCATCATCAAATCATTACCGCCCACCGCTGGGCCCAAGTCTCCTCTTATGATCTCATGAGTAGACTAAATTTGCATTATGAGGCAATCCGTACTTGGCTAGCATGGTTTCTAGACAAATGCGGTTTAATAAAGATGACACACCTTTGAGAACTTTATGGAGAACTCTGAGGCATGCAGGTTTCCCCACTGTTTTCCTTCACTATGAAACCAAGTGAAAATTAAATCCTAACATGCATGTAACTTCCCAAATAGGTACATGCCAAAGAATTGAATCCAGTACTCAATGTGGGAGAGACCGATATTTTAAGCACCTAGCTATCACTGTGTTTGCAGCATTTTCGCCACCACTTAATCCCTGAAACCGTATAAATTAGCGCCATATTGATCACATATATGAAGTAATCAGTACAGTCACAATTCCACTTGATACACAATTAATTGTTTCAAATATTCATGGTATACAATCGTGTAATTTCACGTGCAATATAATTACCTTCGATAAATTACACATATTAAGTCAAGAACGACGACAATTATCTGTGAACAACCCGGTCATTATCAATTTCAGGTTATAAGGTGGAAAATACATTGTGTTAACTGCCGGCTTCGACTATTCTAAACGTAATAGTAGTTATCAATCACGTAATTGTAACAGATGCTTTATAGTGATAAATTCTAGACATTTATAACAACCTACACAACTCACCTAGTCGATTGTACGTAAGTTAGCTAAATAATCTGGATAGTTATCTTACCGATTCTGACCAAGTTTGTAGTCTCACTATCACTTAGTCACAAAGCTTCTCAATGAAAGTAATTGGACGACGAAGTTTATCCGCGCGGAATTGTGTTCGTACCTACTTTTATAACGAATTTTAGTCCCTCAATGTCGCATCTTCGCGGAGCAAAAGCGGATGAAAGTATGAAAACAGACACACTTAAACGTATTCTATACACGATTAAGTTTTATTATTAATTCCAAAGCTTTGTTATGCTAATTCTACTCGTAGAATTATATTTTATGTTAATTCAGTAGAAAATGGGCTTGCAGGTCAACAAGTAGTTGCTGCTGCCTATCGAGATCTACATTTAACTTCGAATAGGACAGAACGAAGTAGACGCGCTGCTACTTCGAGACCTAAGACTGTCACTTTCCAATCCGGCAATCATAATTCACCAACATTACCGTTTCACCCTCGATTCCTGTTTGTATACAGATGCGAGTAAAAAGCTCAAACAAAATTTTGTAATAAGTGATCATGAGCCATGACCATGAGCGAGAAACGACCTATATCCCAAGACTTCGTGCAAGAACTGTGTAACTACACAAACAATGCACGCTATGCTTAGCACAATTTTTCACGACGATAAATCAAGATTAACATGCCTGACGGTAAACGGTACACTTTAATCCAACAGGTATATTAATTATGGGCTCGTTATATCATGTTATTAACATTAAATAGATCACTTTGTCAATTAGTTTCACTAAAATAAGCGAACACCAAAAATTAAATTAACGAATATTAGCTTGTTAACCAATAATATTAACAGATACAAAATTACCGCTAACGGATTCGGGCGATTTGTGGCATATGTCGGATGAAAACCACAAAACAATTCAAATATATATTGGTTATCCTTTTATCGTTTTTACTTAATAAGTTAATTAACCGTAAACACAAAGGAATAGTGAAATATATCGGCATCGACCATGGACTATTAGAATGATCTCATTAATTTTATTGTCGCAAAAATACACATAGGTGGGATATAGTTCGCCCACATAGCATAGTTATAGTAGCATGTTGGAATGTCTCGTATAAGCAAACCTGCTTCACCGCACAGTCCAAACTTGATGTCAGCAATGCAAATATTTCTGTTAAAGGTTAGAATTTTGTGGGATTTGCAAATTGTTGGTGGTATGTGTACATGTTACATAATACGTATTAAGGATTAATCCGCATATAAAACATTCATAGCTATAAATCGATTGAAAAATATATATGATATTAGAAATATTTTTAAATTGCAAGTCCTTCAATACTTCCAGAATATCCAAATGGACAAAATAATTAAAGTAACGGCTGTTATTGACAGTATTAATTTGGCAAGTGAAATAATATAATTAAAATTGACAGGCACGTTAGGAGATTCAGAAAACCGTTTCAGTTTTAATTATTAATGAAGACGAATATTTTGATTCAGTTATTTATCGAACTGAAAAGGTCTCCCTGGAAGTTATCGAAATCATGATTGTTATTGACAATATATATTTGACAAGTGAAATAATATGATTAGGATCGACACTGACAGCAGGGAATTCGGTAAATGAATTCAATTTTAATTGTTAATGAGGACGAGAATTTTGTTACAGAGTTATTTATCGACATGTAAATATCTACTTTAGAGTTATTGAAATTATGGCTGTTAAAAAATACACTCACTTCAGACACGTCACATCAGTTGATATCGTTTCAGATTTAATTGATCATGAAAAAGAATATTCCGATAGTCTCTTAACGACATCTAAAGAAATAAGGAATCGTTGCTGCAATAACAAACATAAGTTATAATAAAAGTAAAAAAAATATATACGTTGGACTTAAAATTTCACAATATAAATAAATTAAAAAAACACACAGAATGAAGAAAATGTGACACGGAATTATTAAATTTCTACCTCTCTAACAAGGATGCTTACTTGGATGAACTCTTGATGCGCTGGGAAGTAGTTAGGAGCGAGGTTAAATTATATTACTAGGTTAAGTAGTAGTGACAGGATTTTTTGAGAAACTGCGCTCATAAAATGTTCATAAATTACTGACATTGATACCGGAGGTACTCATAACAGCAAGCACTCAAGGCTTGCGAAGCTCCCCAAGCTTATTAATGTAACGGCTCCGAGTCAAGGCAGCTGTAATCGACAGGAACATTTGTGAAAACAATACACAATATCTCGTTAGTCTCGTAGTCTCACTGGCAAACGAGTCTGTCCTGACTATCAGTTTCAAATAGGAAACACGCCTTAACGAATGTCACTATCAAGCTATTTCGTTGAATCTAACATTTTCAGAGCACATCGAAAAATATTTTTTAAAACATTTTTCTCTATTTCAATCATTCAATTAGATTTATGAATTTAATTAGATTTATATGAAATCTGGGGATTTACTGAGAATCACCAGATTAAGACGAAATTGGATTTGAGGTTAAATTTTGTGATGGAATACAATCAGAGCTCCAATTAGGGGCGTCATCTAATATCAACGTTGACAGACATAAGCTAACTCCAAAGATACATTCTATTTAAATATTACATTACCTGAATTCTCGGTATTTTAATTTTAAGGTTTTAATTTATTTTATAAACCCATATTTAAAGACTGTACAGCTGCAAAAGGTAAACAATAACTATTTTAAAACGTTTCTTTTTTAAGTAAAAATGTTCAAGATAACGTACATACGAGGACCTTTTATATTTGTAACGTATATTCAATTTTGTGATTGGTTTATATAAAAGAAATAGTTTAGTAATCGTTATGTAAATTGTCGAAATACATATTAAGAGTAAATATATGTCATGTTTGAAGCCTATCAAACATCTACTAAAGACTTGAGATATTTCATCCAGGTAATTTTCTCTTTGATGAATGAATGAGCAGATTAAGGTAAGTTCGATATGATCTTGGGAACAAATTGAAAACGGATGCGATTTTGCCGCTGTAAAGGTCCAAACCAACCGTAGATATTTATTGAAGTATGAACAAAACCGCCTAACGATAAGGAGGCTTGAAAAAGGTCTTCTTGATAGCCTGCTTTTAGTACATTATCGAAAGATTGCGTTGATAGGGCATATAATGCACAAGATAACAAATATTGAGGACTTAGATGTTTTAAATCTGGAAACATTGGACCCACTAATACCATCGGAATAATAACATTGGAATATTAACAAACCAACGAATCCAAGGTTTGAATTAATGAGACAGCGTTTATAGCACGTCACAAAACTGTTGCAAGTTTTGATAAATCCGACGTCAAAGCGTGTTATTGTAAGTGGTTTGTAACTAAATCAGGACAACATAACCGTAGCAGCGCTGCGGGCGAGCTTTAAGCCATTGTACGAAACTAAGCCAAGTCGTTTCATTTGTAGAGTGCATACGGAATATAGACAATAAATGAGACCACTTATACGCTGTAAACGTATTTTTAGACAGTGCTCAAAAAATTTAATACTTAGAGCAGTTTATATTTTGTTCGAGTAAAAATGAAAATCATACGAATACGAATTAAATTTTTTGCTACATTTACTAGTGTTTCGTCAAATAATATTATATTTGGATTTGCAGAATATATTATTATTTAAAATATTAATCAAATCAAACTTAATACAAATCATTAGACTGTAGTTCAATTATATTGTATATATATACATTAATGTGTTAAATTTTGTTTCAATTCTTATTTTATTGGAAAAAGATACTTCCATATATTATGCAGACCTACCAGATAAAACCTTTACGGATTGACAGGCGGGACGGCTTCTGGCATGAAGTATTCTCGAGTTTCTGTCGAAAGTTGTCGTTTGTGACTCACTTATAAATTTACAAAGGGATGATCTAAGTAACCGAAGTAGCAAAGAATCTGTGAACGATTTTAGGTAGAACTCCTGTTGTTATCAACTTGGAATTAGCAAACGAACTATGTTCAACTCCAAATACAACAAGAATTGGATTTGAAATCAAGCACTGCTAGTTCAAGCGTTGCTACTCCTGAGGATTGAGGTGGTCACCTCATTTTTAAGTGACCCGGCAACCATACCTTTGTACCAAACCGCAAGAAATCCTGACGCTAGAAATAGGTTTTGCGGTGGTACCTCCCCGCTCGAGCTGTATAGGTTTTACCATTTTGTAAACTTGGATTAATATAAAGGTGGTTACAGATATCCATGAGCGGCCGTGACTGCTTACCATTAGGTTTTTTACTACTCCTGAGGACCAAGATGGTCGCCTCTCAACAAAGTATTGCTTTACGGTGGATTATGAGGGCGGCGGTGGTACCTCCCCGGTCGAACTATATTTTTTCCACCTTTAAAAAAACGTTCCAAAAGGTGGACTTTTGTTACATAAACGTTCGATTATACAAAGCCACGAGTATATCAAGTTATATTGACTGGTTTTTCATTTCCATTCCTCGTATCCATGTTGTCTACACGTATCGATTGAAGAATTCATCAAAGAAAACGGTACGCACCGTCGACACCAAGACCTTTCCAAAATGACTTTCCTTTTCGCGTGTCAGCTATTCTTCTTGATTCCTTTTGAATACGTTAATCAATAAAGCGGTGACCTGAATAACATGTTTTTAACACGCGTTGAAAATATTGCCACTTTTTGTTACGTTTAAGTCTATATAGAGTCCATAAAAAGGCCTACGACTGATTTCTAGTACCTATCGATCGTTCATACAAATTCATATTTATTTTATTAGCACCATACAAGGTATTTCCATATGACGCCTGTGAAAGATAATAATTAAATGTCATAGTGATTGTACATAGATAAGAAATCTTTTTTCATCCCACATTCAGTTATACGAACGAACCACAATAGACTTATGTTTCTAATTTCCCTATGAAACAGTTAATAAAATACAAATACCTATAAAATTTCATCTATGCACTACAAATAGTTTCTATGAAAATGGTTGCGATATGCGAAAAGGTGGACGTATATCAGATAGAAAGACACACGTGAGGAAATTATAAGGGTTATTTTAAGGAAATTTGCTACAAAACCTTAAAAATCAAATAAATTTGTATATTATAGAGAACTTTTAGGCAAGGCAATGCTGGCGCATACGCCTCATTAGTGGAAAGATCATTACCAACCCCAATATTTCATATTTTAAACAATAATAGCCTAGTGATCAGGATTTCGGTCTAATACACAAGAAGCCCAGAATTTTGATTTCTGATTTCTCAATGCTAAATGCGTGTTAAGAATAAATTACCTCTTGTTTTAATGGTGAAGGCAAACATCACAACGAAATCTATTATATATGCCTGCCTCTAAAAGGTGTGTGAACTCTTTAAATCCGCATTTGGCCGATTTAGTTTACTTTCGCCTTATAAGTTTCATTCTGAGAGGAGTTTCGTGGCAAACGAAAATAATAATGGTTGTCGAATATATGTATTTCATTAAAATATCTATCTTTGCCCAAATATGGTAACTAAAGTTCATAGAACTATAGTTCGACCGCTAAACAGCGGACGCCGCCCTCATAATCCGCAGTAAAGCAATCCTTAAGATTCGGTTGAAAACGTGCGGTTACTGATTACACTTACAAGCGATACGACCGTCTTAATTTGAAGAAGTAGCAATGCATCTGCGAATGAGGTAGGTATCTAAGATAGGGCTTCAGTTCACCTTAAGGTTGACCATGGACTGCAGCATTCAGTTAACAGCAGTTGGCGTACTTGCTCGTTTGCTAGTCATTTTTATAAAAAAATACAGACTTTGTATAAAATATCAGTTGCCGCACGACTCCATTGCTTTTAATATCCGTTGCGATTTTGTTCGATTCAATGATCGACGCATTTGATATCGAGCGTGCGTTAACGCTAATCGATTGGTGGTGCAGCAGGCGGTTTGCCAACCAATCGCAGACGGCCAGTATTTTGTACCTTAAGCACAAAAGTGGTCAATACAAAGGTCTCTTCAATCTCACATCAGTATGCTATATTGATTTCACATGAGCCGTGCCATATTTTTTAAAGTTTTGAACAAATAATTGTATTCAGATAAGAATTATCTACATCCCTACAGTAAATAAAGATGTTTAAGGTGTTCCCTTGAAAATAGGTAAGTACTGTTGAAAAAATACAATTTTTAATTCGTTGCAAAAATCGCAAAATTATTAAATCGCGTGTTTGTACTAATCAACTCGCTGTGAGCTATCGCTCAAATCAACGGTCTGATAAAGCGATAAATGTCACGTTTTAATGTGAAAAGTTTTATAATCATACGGCCAAATTAAACTTCAAATATGTAGGTATATTGTTGGTATGATTTCTAAAGAAAAAACTAGCAAAATTATCTGTTAAGTTAGTTTTAGCAGTCCATGTACGGCAGTACCCACTGAACATTACGTACACTTTATGTAGTAAAAAGTTTTTTTTGTTATTATAAACGAAAACACAGCCAGTCTGATTAATTTGAAATGTATAAATGACGCACTTCGTTAATTATCCGCAATTAATCTTCGTTAGAAAATGTTTCCAAATAATGTATAAAACTGAAATAACAGCGAATCTGCTTACAAATTGCGATGATTAGTGAGAACTTGCAAATGAATAGGAATTCAAAACATTTCCAACAACGAAACATGTGCCGTCCATATCTGTGCAGATTACGCTGCATTACACCAGTGTGTTGCTACATCTGACGAGCTCTTCGCGACCTAATTGCCAAATTGCGAATCGAAAGCAGGATGTGTGCCATTACCCTTAAACGACTCCAACCAGCTTTGCTTTGTAATGGATTCGTATTCAGTTTTTTTCTTTTGTGTCAATAAAATTACTCTAGTGCATGTAGTTAATGCAGTACATAAAAAGTACTCCGGTTCAAGATATTTTCTATCACCAAAAGGTGCAATTTTATCAGGGAAGTTCAAATGTAAAACAAATCAAATAAGGCCAGGTACTAGTTATAACAAAATTAAAGTTGCAACAAAGCAAAAGGACCAACTCAAGGTAGGTAAAGCCCGTCACTTATAGCCTTTGGGAAAACCAAATGAGTCATCAATGCGTCATTAGCTTTGAAGGAAAGCTCTTCTTTTGCCTTTTGTAAAACGCGTGTCGAAGCGATTCAAGAACAATTCTCGGTCTATATTAGCCACGAGCGAGAAATGATAAAACGGGCGAACTGGGCTATGGTAAACAGCAACAAATGAAACTTATGTAGATAGAAGGCCTTTCTGCGTCGTATGGTGCAATGGAGGACGGAAGTAGTCGTTCTACTTTTGCTGTGGCTTGGATGCCTCAATCGACTACGGATCTAAAAAAAAATCCTTATTCACCTTAGATTTTTTTAGAGATAAGCTGTACCCGGTAATGTGTTTTGCTGTTTAAGATCGTCGTCTAACAGGGCTTAGGACAGGGCAGAGGACAGGACAGGACAGAGGAAATAAAGACTTAAAAGATTAGATTCCATAAATACGTACTATAGTACGAGACTACCAGGGCCTGTATTCCATCTGTGATGTGCCTCGTTTAATTCGTAAAGAAGAATTAAAAATTTCGCTATAATTATACGATAAAGTGGCATGCACGACAAATTGTTATAAAAATCTATACTACGTCAGCGACTGATAGCGATCACTATCAACTACACCACAGTAAAATCTTCATTCATTTTCCACAACCCCCACAAGAAGACACGGCATGGTCTATTCTAAGTGTGAAATCGAACGAGAGGTTAACCAAGTTAAATTAATTAACTGATAACTCCCTATCTGTCAAAGTTCGCCGTTATGCTGTAAAATACCTGTTCAACAGCTCCGCTCTTTGATGTGAAACTGGGAACTTTCGTAGTTCTAAATTAATTTCTAGGAACTACTTATACTTTAATCTAACGCTTAATAGTACTTTAGTGTCTCTCCTAGTAGTACTTTCGACAAAACGTGTGTTCTGTTGAGGGTTATGCCGAACAAATAAAATATACGAGCTATTCGTAGAGCCAACAGTATTCATACTGCTAAACAAAGAGAAGTTTTGTTTGTTTTTGGTTGGCATTAGGTCAATGTATATATGTAAAGTTTTCACTATAAAATAAGTTAAATTACAAACAGTTCACACTGAACATTGTATTTGAGGGAAACACTGTATTTTCGATATGTCATAAATAATGACTTGTATGATAAGAAAGATGGACATGAATGGCCACGAAAATCATGAATAAATATACAAGTAAATTTATATGACCTTTATAATCTTCTGTTCCCCGGATACTTTAACAAGCGAGGCGAAATCTTAAATTTAATCTTCAATCTAGAAAAGCAACGCCACTTAAAATCAGGAGGCTTGTATGTGCGTATCCTACTCTTCTAACGTTCAATACGATTTCAAATATTAATGCCCACATGTTTTAATGACTACCACGGATCATTTTGTACTAGAGTATATTCAATTGTTGATTAAAGCGTTCCGGCTGATTTGTATAGGCGGAATAACAAAGCTCGAGTACAAAAGTTTTCACACACAATAATAATGAGCCAAGCTCATTGAATTCAAAATTGTGCGCTACTCTTACGGGAAAAGTCGATAGCTCAACGCTACGGCACTCTAGGCATAAAAGAGAATACCATTTTCGTGCTGTAGCTACGGATTAGTAGGTAAAAACGCATTTATTCATCACATTCTTCATCTTCATCATCATCGTTGTCGGCGTCACCATTACGTCACATATTCTTTTATATAAACTATTGTAGTCCCACTGTTGCGCATAAATATTTTTTCATAAAAAGAGTAATTCATTTCTGGCGTTGAATTAGGCCTTAGAGCTCTAGACCTAGGAATCTAGGATCTCTAACTGAGGATTGATACTTCATATGCCACGTTTTCTGGTTTGAAAGTTTTGGTAATTCAGAAATACTGGAATCAATAATTATACCTCAATTCTGAGTATTAGTTCAGAATAATGAAATCATTCCTACCTATCTATGAAATTGATCCTATTTAAAGTAAATTGTTATTATTATTAAGCGATAGTGACCACATCATGTTGGGTCCGTGCTCGCTAAAGTTCATATGTAATTGCAGCCCAAGGACAAGAATAACCAGCGCAATATTCCGCGAGAGTTCTACGTAGAGTTGCGACTGTCATATAATGTTAAAGCTTTCTACATCTCTGAAAATTAAGGGCATTACATAACAATTACTCCCACGTTTGATCGGCGCCGCCTTTGAAAAGAGGACTGGTTCATATCTCGCGCCGAGAATTGCAAATGCCATTCAACACGGGAATCCGTGTATATACGTTTTTGACAACATCTGGTATGGGCATGAACTCCCTTTAGATTGTATAGATTAGGCTTTCATTATAATTAGTCTTAAAATTTTGTACAATAATATTTTGCGTTTTGTAACGCAAAAATGGCATTTTATTTGTAATAGTTCATGCTATTATATGGAAAGTAATATTTTCTAAATTTCCGCACATCCAAAGAGCCCTTCAAAGTATTGTGACGACGCGCCGACATTTAGACATATTTCATCCAACACCACGCCGGCGCCACCGTTTTAAAGACCGTACCCCATTTATAAAACAATATTGCGACGTATACCGGCGCCAATAAATCTTTTAATTGGATAAGAACATTTCAATTAAATTTGTACGTGAAAATTAAGTATTTTGGGACATTTGGGACAAATCAATGGATGAATGACGACTTGGTAATAAGCTGCGATAGCTTGGAAGTAAAATCCTACTTCTCACACAGAAGGCCGAGACTTAAAACCATAGCATGCACTCCTGATTTTTTAAGTTATGTGCGTATTAGAAATAATTTATCACGGCGGTGACGAAAATTATTGTGACGTATGACTGAGTTTTCGAGGGAGAGAGAGAGAGAGAGAGAGAGCACCTGAAAGAAAGGTGAGTGGGGTGTACTAATCCACACCTGGCCAGT
The DNA here is from genome assembly GCA_018251015.1 of Phocides pigmalion okeechobee. NCBI lineage: Eukaryota > Metazoa > Arthropoda > Insecta > Lepidoptera > Hesperiidae > Phocides > Phocides pigmalion. The sequence goes on from DWON01000179.1 coordinate 16,719, forward strand.
GAGATGAACTTTGGAATAATCCGTCAATTCTGAAAACTCGTTCCCGCAGTGGAATAGTAATGAGTCAACGGCATTAGAGACCATCAATTATCAATGTAACCAACATTAACAATTAATTTATAACAATTTTATTATAAACTTATCAATCAATACAAGTTTCAAGTAACTCAACCTGTCTTGTATTACAGAGGTAAAAAAATGTAATACTGTTTTTATTACGACAAAATAAATTACATTAGTTTTGCGACGATATTTCTAAACGGTAGCACATAAAAGAGCTTTTTCCTTAACATCCATTTCGATGGAAATAGTAATTTATGAACACCAGAGGTCGATAATGAGTCACCGGTTGTATGTGAAGTCGCTCTTACATTTCTACACCGTGTAGGGCTAATGCGATAATAAGACGGTAATTTGTCACTCATACGTTATTCAACTGAATATTTAATGCTTGCAAACCCCCGTAACAAACTAGCATCGTATCATTTTATTACCTTATAACAGTGTGGACATTTAAATTGATTTAAAATTGGTCCTAATGATAACCTTTCGATGCAATGTTGTGAGCATCTAATGTCGCCGTGGGCTTTCTTAGTATTTACGATAATAGGGCAATTAAACTTGGGAATATCATTTCATTGGTCGTATGGACATGTAGAAAGCGAATACTAATGAAAATCCAATTCTAATTTAAGAGGGGCAGTATTATCTTCCGGTCGAATCAAGATCCTAACTGCCAGTTATTTCTAGTGAAGAGTTGATTACTTCACAAAAACAATCCTGGGAAACGTTTGAACGTTACTTATAGCCTCCGCTAATGGTTATTAACAATAGTCTTAATGTCATCTTCAGAAATCCAGAGTCAAAATCATGACCTCTGCAAAGGCATGACTGCTACGAATTTGGCCGAGTATGGTCGGTACCTATGATACCTGTAACCAACTCTATGCGGAACTCCTCTGTCAACGACCAATCCACTGAGATCGATTTCATGATCAAAGAAGACAGCAAGCTTCTTAAAAGTGTAACTGTCCTACCATTGCCTTCAAACCAGGGCAAAGCTATGTTACCACTAAAAGGCCAAAATGAATGAGGCTGTGGTGCCTACTCGAGCACCTTAATTACAAGTTACTATTTGCGAAAACTTTATAACTCCAATGAGAATTATAAACCAAGGCCATAACTACATAAAATATGACTCTCGTCCACTCTAACAATGTGCTCTACAGAGAAACAAAACGCTTAGTACCTGTGGTTTACTGGAGCGTCACGAGAAAGGCAGCCTTTTAATTATTTTACTTTTAAAATAAAAAATTCTAAAACAGCTTTAAAAGCTTCAAGCGACGTTTTAAATATTCCATGTTTCGTGTTTTATGGTAAAAAATATTTTTAAAAGGGTTACTCTTATATCGCGAGCTAGAAACCGATTTTTAGACATAAATTGTAAAATCCTTTAGAGATGTATCATGAAGCATCAAACATCAGCTGGAATGGACAACGGCGGTCATCTAAACACATAAATATAGAAAACAAATTTCTAGCGCCATCACTGCTACCGCCGCCCCATCACACCCATAGAATTGCAGCTGAATTTAAAAAAATGCTAACGTAATGTGTGATTACGTTAGCATTTTTTTAAATTTGTATCCGGCGTGTGAAGTATATTTTTATCATGAAACTTGGCAATTTCGTTCTGGTAGTTCTCGTGGTGAAGTAAAGTACACTCAGATGTTCCCACGATAGAAAGGGTTGAGGTTATTGCAATAACTATGAGATAACATGTCATGAATGGTATACAGACTCAAGATATGAAATTAAAAACGTCAAAAGTGATGCAGTTTTCATTTTGTTTGCTTCTTAACAAAACAAATACCAACATAGTTTTCCGTCTTTATAGACCATACACTTATAAATACATTTATATATTATAACAAGTCATAATCGATAAAGTTCCAACATTAAGCATGAAAAATATATTTTCGAAGTCAGCTAAAAAAAACTTATGCTTGTTTCTCACAACCTTCAATTTTTAAACGTGCAGAATGTATAATCTTGCATATTTTTGCGGGACGCGGTCCAGTTACCAGAATAGTATTTTAAAAAGCCATGGAAATTTTTCGGAAAGCAATTTCAGCTTTTAAAATCTCTGTGCTGGATAAGCATTAATGTGAAATGTTTCCTTGTGCAAGTATAATAAAAATAAAATTCTTGTCCGGAAAAATGTACTATTATATTGTAGTTATAGTTATTTGCAATGTTCAAATATACGTAAATAAGTCGAATCTATACTTATGTTCAGGGATTATTAAATATGTTGGTACAGTTATATATTTTCGGTATTAAAAAGGTTATTTAAAAAAATGTGACATGTGTTAAAAGTTTTATTATTTCCGTGGTACATACTGCGTGTCTACTGCGTACTAAAACATTCATGAATGCAGGATCCTCATATTTGCTGGCAAAAACGGAGGGAGTACTTTTCATTACAACGGTGGAAATATACAGCGGACGCTAGCTTTATCCGAGGAGAATATGAGATAAAAGCAACTCACACGAGTAACATTCAGAAAATAATCGTTTTCGTCTAGCCATCCAGGCACATGAAAATTACAAGTAGATAGCCTTAGATACCTTTAAGATACTAGACAAAGGACGCGATAGTTATTTGAATTGCGCAAATTCCTAGAAATAAAATATCAATATCAATTTCATCTCCACGTGGAAAAAGAATTGCCAGAGGTTATTCCGAAATGCTTAATATTGGAATCGAAATCGGAAGAAACATGAGTGAGGCGTACAAAGCTCGACTAATTGTGTGACACACAGGGAGTTAACAAGTCCTATTCTGCAGCACTTCATGTACGTAGCGTTTTGACACCTGCAAAATCTGACAAGCGCACAGCAATAGCTACACGAAAATTCAGTGAACATTTCCTGTGACCAGTGACTACTCTGCAGATATAAATGCTACTACATATAGATATACGTTGTAAACGTTTGATATTCTGCTACATTTTGACCGCAAATTACCAACACGATTGAACACGGTATAGAAATTGTAAATAATTTTCCATTTTCCAATTCTAGTTTCAAAGCAAATCACTGGTATTAGTGAAGCAAAAATGTAAAAACAAGAGTTCTTTATTTCGAATTATGTAATCCTATTACATTATTCACTTAAATTAGTAACCTGAACACGCGTGTATGTTAAACAATTGTTACGAGGTTTTCTACTCGAAACACAATATTACTTTCGAACAAATTTTCCTAAAGTAAACATTATACTCGTAATTACATTTGATACTCAACACTTTCCAATTAAACAATTCAGAATCAATTAATTTGCCGGTCTAATTTGTTGCTTTTCTAATATATTACATACCTTGTTATACAGGTAAAAAAGATTGATATGATTTGTACTGTGTTTAAAATGCTCTGATAGATGAAAATAACTGTACATAAAAGTGAGCTAAATTAGGTAGTAAGACCGGGAGCATCTGGGTAGCGAGGACATAAACTTACCCAGTTCTTCAAACATATTTTATCGTCGCTTCGAACTGATACTAACTTACTAACTAACCAACCAAATAAAGAAGAACTTGGACAAGAAAGTAACTTTAAAGCCATTATAACGATAAATTTTCCAGCGACTATCTCGAAACTTAACGTAGACAACCTGACAAATATAAATTAAAATTTCTCTAATTCATGTTGAAATATATTGTGATTAAAAAAATCATACTTCTGACTAATATGTTTCAATAGCGAATCAACTGTTGATTTACCTGCTAACACAGGTACAAGGTAACATTTCATCTGTTCTCATCCAAACCTAAAAGCACAAGCGTTATATCTATCACAAAGATCAAAGCCGAAGCATGTTCGCTCAGCAGCTAATCAATAGTCAGCTATCGTCGAAAAAGATCTCAATTACTGACATGAGTGACTCCAATTAGCCTCGTATCCATGGCTAAAAGGCGATAATACAATATTATAGGAATGGACGGAAAATCTTGGAATATTCGTTTCCAAGAATCAATTAGATCATTAAAACGGATTTTTCCTTTCGTATAAGAAATTGTTTACACGAGCGATATTGGTGACAAACAGGGCGAGTATATATTCCAATAAAACTCTCTCTAAACGTAGTTACTAAGCGACTACTGGATTACAATCGTCTATAAAGCAATCCAAACACAGCCCGCTACTGTGTATCAATCGCATCTAATCCTTCTGACGAGCTTTTGTGCACGCAATGTTCGATCCGATTTGAAGGATAAGAAGATCGTAGTCTTAATGGCCGAAGAAAACCTTTAACTAAAATTGCGGTTGTTACTAAAGACATTTTAAATATCCGCATCTCTTTAAATACCACAGTAACCTATGACTATTTTTCGAAATATTAAGTTATGAATACAATGTAAATTGATAAAACATGTTTAATTGCATATCCATAGTTTATTTAGGTTAAGGTTTAATAGCGAGAATAAGTTTCGCACTCCACGGACCCTTGAAGTCAAATCAATTAATTCAATATGAAACGACATTTTTATGATAAATACGAAAGTCACGTTAATCGCATATTCAATGGAATTTGGCGAGCACAATAAAAATCGGTTTGTAATATTGCAATTCAACGCATGATGAAAATTTCAGTTCTCTATGTAATATATCATCTTTTAACATGTGATTTCAAAATGGAAAATTATATTTTATTACCTTTTGCACATTCCTACATAACGGGTGATCAATAAATATATTTATATCCTGTTTGTTAATCGTAAAGGTTATCTGATGTTTGTCCCTGTAGCACAGAACCACAATAACAGCACGGTGTCTACTACCTGTTATAAGAGGCGAGTAAAAGGGGTTTTTTGGGTAAGAGTGGTCGCCTCCCTAGTAAGTATATAGTATATCTTTGTCCTCAAACGTAGTAACGTATTGAATTTGAATAGAATTCAGATTGAACTCCTTTTACATATGGAGTTGGAATTGTACTGTGAAATGTTCACTTATCATCAGGAACCCCCGGTATACCCGGATGTCGTCTTGTACTTGACATGAATTATGTATTCTGTGTATTCGTAAATGATACATAGATTATAAAAACTACAATATTTGAGTGAATTGTTGGCGCATCTTTATTCTACAGAAATAAGTTCCAGTTTAATGCCGCCTGCCGCAACGCTGAACCGCTCCAATATACGAGAGCCGCAGTTTTAAGGTTGGAGATGTGCGGTTACTGGCTACAATTAGAAGCGAGGCGACCCTGGCGAGACACTTTCTAGCTACGAGGCATCTGCACACAACCTCAGACATGACACAGTCGGGCATGAGCTCATCCTGCCTGCACACTCATTTGCTAGTCTTCTCATGTGTAAAAAAGAAGCGACGATGGTAACTCCACGTTGGAAATATACCTATATACTTATTTGTACTTGAAACTTGCTTTTCAAGAATAGGTATGCTCAGCTTTATGTATAGTGTTTAAATATTAAAGGGTAGGGTGCCACGGGTGTAGGCTTTTGTAATACACGACATCCTGATGACGAGTACAATACGGTTATAAAGCCTTTGATCGTGACTTTGGTCGTTTTACATGAATTTTAATTTCAAATCGCCAGTCACAGCTTATGTGATATAACTAGTCAATAAAAGTAAATAAAATGTTTTAGGTGTTTTAAGTCGGTCATCACTGACTCTTTCTCTTTCTCTCTCTCTATCTCTGTCTCATACACACACACGCACTCACACATACACACACACTCACACATTTTTAAAGGGAAGCAATTCATATCAGATCAGTGATGACAATACCAAAATAAATAATAGTTAAAAAAACTAAAAAACGCGCTTTTATAAAAAAACAACTAAAAAGTATAAATAAGAAACAAAAATTGCGATGTAAAAAAAGCGTGAAGTGCTTGTTATCAATAAATCACTGAAAAAGCACCAAGAGCTTTTTTATTGCATTGTCATCGGTCCTTGATACGTGTGCAAAGTTTCAAATTAATTTCGTTTCGTCGATTCCGTTACATACATACGAGCTAATAAAAGCGTGTTAAAAACAAAACGTTTTTTATCTTTACTTACCGTCTCGGGGCTATTCTAAACGGTTAAGTGATCAATTTTGAATGTTTTCGCAAAAATGGATATAAGAATTAAGTATATTTAACACGAAAATACCGGGGTTCCTGAATAAAAACCGAGAGACGCCTGGCTACCCCCACGTTAAACGCGAAGCGAACGACCCCTGACCGACCCCCGAGCGAAGCTCGTTGTTAATAAAAAAATAAAGCGTAGGTATTTTTCGCTGCACAATACAACAAAGGGCAGTAACCTGTATTGGTTGGTGACGTTAGCCCTACTTAGAAAATTTCAAACGACGTCGCTTAAAATACATATCACATAATTTGAAATACACTGAAATTGTGTATTGTTCGAAAATATTGTTCGGAAAGTTAAATTGATAGCCAGTTCACACATAACTATTTGTTTAAAAATAACTTTTAACCAAAAATAGAATTTTGAGCGCTCCGTTGAATGGTACTCGGAACTAACAACAGTTAATAAAATACAACTTTGTACCGCTCCGCAGCTAAACAAGGGCCTTATTTCGACCACACGTTTTTTATGCACGACGGAGTTTTCGTAATACTCCACACTGCCATATTCCGAGATTAAATATAGCTCCCCACAACTGTTCTGCATGTGCTATGTAAATTTAATGATGTGTATTCGTTATTATAATCAGTGAGGTAAATTTAGCTAAACTCGAGCGCGATTTGAATTGGCTTTTGTGGATCGACATAGTTAAGCAACGTCAGGTTTGGTTCGAAATATGATGGGTAACCGGTGATGGAAAATTTCATGTACGCATTAAGTATGCTGTCCACCGGACGTTAAGTGGTCACTGCCGTCTATGAACATCTTTAACAAATTCCATATGAATTACCCTGGCCGTTTCATCTGCATTAACCAGTAACCATATCTTACTACCGACAAGGCATGAATTGCTTCCCTTTGTGTGTGTGTGTGTGTGTGTGTGTGTGTGTGTGTGTGAGAGAGAGAGAGAAGTGTGGCAGTAGTCCCTCTCCGGTCGAACCGTACAAGCCACCTTTATAACTGTCCGTAATATAATAATAACCTGATGTATAAAGTGTGACGAAACCGAACAGTTTGCCCCAAATAAACGGAGTGCTATAATACAAAGGGTGAGGGTGGCACAATAGGTACTCTCGCGCAGGGGACTGTAAGACCAACGGCATTCAAAGTTTCGAGTCGTGGGAACCGTTTGTATATATGCTTGTTATTTTAACTCGGCTGTACAACTTTTCCGTAGTTAATGAAATTTTAACGCTTAATTATTTACGTTACATTAACAGTTCATCTTGCAGAAACATGGTGGCGACTATTTTAATATTTCCCAGCGCTTGGTTACGTTACAAAATATAAGTTAGAAATCAATTAAAGTCTAACGGGAAAGGTAAATATCTTGAGGCAAACCTGTATGTCTAAGAGGTTTTCATAAAGTTCTCAAAGTAAGTGTACCAATCTATCGTGATCAGCAGGATTGAATTGGTATAAATATTCTCAGAGTGGAATGCATGCCTCGCTGCAAGACAGTAATAAATAACTAGATTATGATCATCACATAGATATATTATTAGGAAAGCTTTTTAGTTGCAGACTAGCTTTATTTTAAATGTGATAATTAAAATGTTCTGTATTTTATAATGTAACGCATTGGTAGGTGAAACAAAATACTTTATTAACACTTTGACTGCAGCGCACATATATTAGATCCGGTCAGCGTTGCAGGAGGCGGCACTAAACTGGAACTTATTTCACCAGTCTGACGATTCACCAACAATTTTCAGAAACATTGTATTTTAGCATGTGTATCATCTACGAATACGCAGACGTAATTTCCGTCCCAGTCTCGTAGCGCCGACGTAAATACAGCACTTGTGTTCGACCGTAATCCGTACAGATTTGTATGTACAACACCGGCATGTACAAGCCGAAAGCGCGTTGCGCCAAGAAATACACAGCAATGTTGTAAGCCGCAGGGAAAGTGAAAAAAATTGAACAAAAAGCCATAACAAAAAATTCGTACAATATTGATGATACGGTTTGAACATCACTATCCAATTATACATGAGAGTAGGGTGTGCAATGAGGCAATCACGATGTCATTGCTCCGTTTTTGTACTTACAATGAATTGCTAAACCATTTTTTAATAAACTTTATTCACTTTCAACATATTTTGATAGGCGATAGAACTGTAGTTCGACCGGGGAGGTACCATCGCCGCCCTCATAATCCGCCGTAAAGCATTACTTGAGTTTCGGTTGGAGAGGCCGGTTGCCAGATACACTTCGAAGCGAGGCGACCATCTTAGTCCTCAGGAGTAGCAACGTATCTAAGTTCGACCTCAGATATGGGCTGTGACTACTTAATATCGGGTAAACCACCTGCTCCATGCTCGTTTACTGCTCTTCTCACATAAAAAGTGTAGGTGGTAGTAATTACGGTTCGATACCACCGCCACTGTGCAGTCTCCAGCTATGCTTTAAAGCGATCATTAACATCAGATAGTCTACATGCTAGTTTGATACTTTTATCACAAACATATAAAATACTTTTATTGCCCTGGAAAGTCGAAGTCTAACCTAAAGCTTTTCACCTGGTTAGAAAGCAGTCTTATAAAACGTGATTTCAACAAGGTAAATTGATACCATAATCCGTCTGCCTTGAGGTATCCGTTGAACAGACCTGTAAGAAGCTTATAAAACGTTTGTCGGCAAAGTATTTTCTAGTTTAAATCAATTTAAGATTATTTTTGTAGCGTCTTCCACCAAGAAAATGGTATTTCTATTAAAACTTACCGTACGCTTCATAACATAACCAAAACAAATGTCACGATCAACCTCGTATCAAGCATTTATTTATTATGATTAAGTAGTTTCATTGTTATATATACCACGAAAATATAATACTGGAGTCGGTTATGAGAGATGGCTATAGGAAATACCGCAAATATTCAAAACGTACAAACAAAGCCTTTTATTAAATTAAAACGCTTAACAATTTTTATTAAAGACAGTTTCGTGAAAAATCTGCCAAAGAAAATATACATGTTTTGATAACTCGTTTAACCGTACGCTAAACTTGTTATCAGCCCCAAACGTTGTGCATTCGCTGAAGTTTGCAATTTCGTTCAAGAGGTTTTTTCGAAATTTGTTCTAAAATAAAAGTTCTCATGTATCTCTAATTCGTAACAAACAGGAAGTTAGTAACAGTAATCAATTACTAAAAATGTATTATTCAATTTAGAATAATGCATCTCTGTACAAGCTTCAACAAATAGCTGTTGGGATCAAAGTTTACCAGGATTGCTAACACGCGACAAAGCTACAAAAAGCTATCCGTGTGAAAATACTTAAAACTACCAGTCTCGCAACTTTTAAATTGAAATGCCTTTTTTATTTATAGACCAATTGAAATTAAACGCAAAGCGTAGTTTACTGCAATACATCAGTGAAAACCGCGCCGAAATCCCATATGCTGTTTCTGATATTAGCGCGCACAAACTCACATACAAACTAACAAAAATCTAACTATTATTTCGGGCTCACATGATATTTTTTCAAATATTTTTATAAAAATATATTAACAAGCAAATCAAATGTTGGTGATCGGTCACCATCCACCGACACGGGTAACCAACTCTATCTATGCACAACAGGAAACTTATCTGAAGTCAACATACATAAAGATACAGGAGGTACCACCGCCGGACTTATTTCTATCATAAAGCAATTGCTGCGTTTCAACAAAAAAGTGTTTGCCAGCCCGCATATGACTCAACAATCTTGGTCCCCGAGCGTGGCAACTGTCTTATAGACCTAATTTGAAATGTTTACTAAAATCAGGTGGATCGCATCCTCGTTTGCTACTACCATGTCATAAAAAAGAAATCATATAAAATTCAATAACTATAGGACACCATCAAAGTAAATAACATAGTAATATAAAATATAGCCACAAAACCGTCAAAATTGTACAAGTTTAATCGTTGGTGTATTTGCGGATTGTAAAATGCGCATAGTTGTGTTCTCGTAATTACAAAATGTTTAATACAAATTGGATCGTCATTCGCATACATGCGGTACGGGAAATACATAATCTACTTCAAATTGCAAACTTTATTGGGAACCGCGCGCTAATTGGAATTGAACAAGGCTTTTTGATACAACATTTAAATATCATAAAACTCGTCAGTAATAATAATAATGATGATGTTTTGTAATAAACGGTAACGAATAAAATTAATCAATTAATTCAAATTGAACACATTCAATACGCAATTATTTAGTTAGTGTGACGAGCCGATCGCAATATTCCATTATCCAATAACATCTACAAATAGACTTCTCAGGAGGCAAACAGGGAAGGCATTAAATATGATAATGTTGATAGAAGTACAAAATATATAAAAAATGACACGGTATTGTTTCTGGATCTGTTATGTGTTAATTACTTAACGTCATAACAAATTTAACTAATATTTGAAAGATAAATAGGAACAGTGAACTGCACCACCTTCCTCACTGAATACAGCATGAAGTATAAAACGCACCATTAAATCAATAAAGAATCTTTTGTAATAAGCAACGGTAACATTCCAGCCGCTGACATGGAGGTATTTGAACTATTGGTTTGCACCGGACTTTTCAGAAAATATTTTATATATACATATATATATGTATATATGTATATATGTATATATGTATATATGTATATATGTATATGTATTAGTAAATTAGTAATCACCCGCTTTAGCACTAAAGGAAAATATTGTAAAAAGCTGTTGTTGACAACCCGCTTAATCTCCGTGATTGTATTTATGACATCGCCTGTTAAAACAAAGATTTTGTGTACCTTCCAATGAAAATTTCATAAGTACTTTCCAAGCAGATACCGATAATTTGCAAACTAATTATAACAATAAAATTAATTCTGAAACCCACTGCATAAGCGGATCAAATCAAAATGGAAGTAAATTTATCACGTAAAACATTAATCAGTCCATGTCGGGTCCAATTTTAATTTAATTTTAGTTCGTTTTTAACATCTTTGGAAGAGTAGCATATTAATATTGAGACCACATGATACTAAGTGGTATTGCAGTAACGTATGAGGTATGTAGAAGCGTTGCTATCCTTGATGAGTAAGATGGCCGGTTAGTAGTAACTGGCAACTGCTCATCTACCGAAACAAGAATTTGGTCTGAAGCGAATACGAGGGCGGCGGTAGTTCTTTTTTATTATTATTATGAAAGATTAAGAAACGGGTATGCAGGCCACCTAATGTTCAGTGGTCACTGCAGCCCATGGACAACCGCGTCCAATCACAAATAGAACAGAAGTTATATTAAAGGATGGACGCGGATGCGTTCCTACTCTTGAGAACTAAGATGGTCGCCTCCAATAACGTGTATTCGGCAACCACGACACACTCCCCAACCGAAACACAATACATAAAGAACATGTTACCTTACGGCGGGTTATGAGTGTGGCGGTGGTGCCGCCCCGGGCAAGCTCTAACGGCTCTACCACCTTTGTAACAATGTAATTTTCATTATCCTATTGGGCTACGAACATAATTAGGGTTTGAGTAGTTTTAATGTTATGTAGTATTAAAACTTAACAATTTGATTGCGTCGCTCGTATATCAGATCAGGTCAACGTTGCGGGAGGAGTCACTAAACTGGAGCTTATTTCTCTAGACTGAACATCCGCCGACAATTCATTGAAGCATTGTATTTTTAGCTACGTGTATAATTTACGAATACACAGACGTAATATCCGCCCCCAGTCTTGTAGCACCGACGTAAACCCAGAACTTTTGTTCGCTCGTAATCCATACAGATTTGTACAACGCAGGGTTGTACAAGCCGCGAGCGCGTTGCGCTACGCAATACACAGCAGTGTTGTAATGCGCAGGGAAAGTGTTAATAATTGCGCTTTATGAAAAGAATATGTGTCCCAACACATTCTCTTTTCCCGCCCGCCCCAGAAAGATGGTAATGTGTTTCGAGTGCTCTATGTATGCACATTTGTTTCGCACGCCGACTTGATGGATTGCAACATTCGAAGTAATAATTTTAATAAAAAACTGATTTCAAAGAAATTGCATCTTTTGTTTCTATCAATTTTTATATCCATCTATATATTATCGTAGATATAGACATATTAATGAATTATAATTGAAACTTAGCTCCAATACAAAATTTTATAGTCTTTTTCTATCTTTAGAGGAAATATTTTTTGGATGAATTTAAATAGGACCTTCCCTCTTTTTTCCAAAGCCGCTAAAAATCATTAGATTCGGCTAAAATGTGATAGTCACATAGTATACATATTTGAACAGCTATATAGCTGCTGGCCGCGACCTCTTTCCAGTGCGTTCCAATATTTAGGATTTTCCAGTCTTTTTTAGGTAAGAAGAGTAGCAAACGAGCATGCAAACCATGTTAAGTAGAAACACGCCTGAAATCCTATCTGAGCTCGAACGTAGATACGTTGCTACTCCTGAGGACTAAGATGGTCGCCTCGCTCCAAAGTGTAGCCAGTGGCCGCACCTCTCCAACCGAAACACAAGTACTGTCTTACGGTGGATTATGAATGCGGCGATGGTACCTCCCCGGTCGAACTATAATTCTCCCATCTTCAAATTCAATTTGATTAAAATTCAGTTTTTTTAATAACAAAAAGTTCTCATATATTTGTCTATAATTGTTTCAGGAGAACAAAGAATATGTAAGGTAACCGAAGTCAATTACTATTCAATTAACGGCGTTAATTTAGTTAATTTACAGTAATGCTTTTCTGTACACGATTTCCGACGAATAGCCGTCGGTAAGGCGTACATTTCTTAGCAATGTTAACAAGCGATAAAGCCTGGTGATCGTGTGAAAAAACTAATAGGTTTATTGTTCCCACAACTATTAATTTGACACATTTTTAAATTTATTGATTAATTGAAATTAAGCTCTCAAGTGAAGTTAATTGCTATACATTGAAAATAAGTTAAACCGTTTGGGACTGAAGTGCGCAGAAACGCACAGACAAACAGACAAAAGGAACGAGTATCAGTTTGGGTTCCCAGCGTCAACAAAGAACCCTAACAATAGTATTTCTCGTATATCTTAATCAGTGAACATTTTATTACATGTATTGATTAAAGCTGTTTTAGCTTCTTTCTCCGCTTATAACTTCTGTATCACCCAATATATTCCAATGTTGTTCTTACCATCATGTAGAAAGATTTATACGTAAAATTTGACATACAATGAGCAGATGCGGCCTCTCTGCCGTCGAGAGTCATTATTTTAGAAACTGTGATATCCGAAGTGCTTTCTGTTACCTCGAGCCGACATTTAAGCGGAAAAGATCGGAAAAGGATATAAGAGTTTTCAAGTGCAATACGATTATTACATAAAGCGATCGCAACGGGATCTGTGCGTGCTATCGCAGTGACCGCGATGTTTATTTGCCAGTGCACTTGAACTTGCACTTACGCGACGGCGCTGATAAAATTACTGTTTTCCCTTTTTTATCAACTTCTAAAGGGTAACGTTTTTAGAGCGTTTGCGTTTATAAATATATTTCTGTATGTGTGTATGATTGTGTGTGTGTGTGTGTGTGTGTGTGTGTGTGTGTGTGTGTGTGTGTGTGTGCGCGTGTGCGTTTGTGTTTCTTTGTAGTTGTGTGTAGGTACGTATGTATGTATTTTTGGCACGCTCTGTTGCTTAAACGGCTTGACAGCTTTTTGCGTACGAGAAGTCGTTAATTCGTCTTAATTGTGAAAGTAATATATTCCAATATGCCGTCTGGTAATCAAAGGTAACAAGGAGCGGGGAAGAAAAGCTTTATTGAATACTTGATTTAATAACAGTGTGAGTATCAAACAAAGGCTTGCAAAGCCGAATTACTAGCGACTCCCAAATATGTGTAACAATGTAATACTCTTATCCTGCCGTTTTGATCATTGTACTTTATTTTTATTTTTATTTCATTTATATTGTTCATAACAATGTCAGATCTCAATCTCTGTCAATTAGCACGAACCGAGTAAGATCTTTGTTACGGCTATTACCAATAAACTAAACGCTAGTCTGTCAAGATTGTCATATGTACAATGTTCAGTAGGTAGGTACTTGATAAGAATAATAGCATGACGTCAAAATATACTGCCGATAGTACTTAGGTAATAATATATTACAATCCGATAAAGGTTAAAAAATTTAGCGCCTATAATTTAGTTTAACAATTTTCAAAAGTGATTATATAAATAAATCTGAAAAAAAGCTATTTTTCATCGGTCAAGACAAATCAACAGTAACAAAATTTCGGCTATACCGACGCTGCTAAACGCCAAATAAACCAGGGTCTTAGACATGCGCAGTAAAATAAAGAAATGCCTACAGACCGGAGCCAAATTAATACGCTATTTGAGGTAAAAAAAATATAATCACTTGAAATATAATAAATGAAATGAAATATAATATACAAACAAATTTTATAGATGTATCGGATAAAGACGTCTCGATATTTGAGTGGATGCATTGAACGAACAGCTCCACAAATACCTAGATGATTCCTTGTGGTTTACGATTTAACAATCTAACTTTAGAATTATAAACCAGATGGCTAGAGCTAACACTCAATAGAAGTATTCGAATACTCACACATTCTCCGATACGTCAATGTTGCCGCTTTCTGATACCATATTAATACATTTATTTCAATTAAAAAAACAATGGTACTCATTTAAAATTAAATTTAAAAATCGCGACGCTAGTCCGTAACAAAAAAATAAATAAATTGACCGACAAATAATAGTTTAAAAAGTTTGTAAATTACAAATAAAGAGTTACTTACCCTAGTTTTTGGTATTCGAAATCGATCAAATGTAGCGTGCGTGGAGTCACAGAGATCCCAGGTGCGCTTGTAGATGTCTATAGAGTATTATCAATTAGCTTCAGTGAGCATGATCGCGCGAATGAAATAGGTATACGCGGCGCGTAAACAGTGCAGCAAGGCCGGCGCTCACGGCGACCGCTAGGCGAATATCCCGAGAGAACGTCGTGCACGAGCGACCACACGAAACGCTCAGATCGATACCGGTACTAACGCGCGCTCCCTTTTGAGTGCTCAACTAAATGGGACTGGATAACAGCCTGACCGATCGCTCGAGAGACTGCAGCGAAACGGCGGGAGCTCTCACGCTAAGCGCATCTACCGAGACCTCGACTGCTGGGACGAACAGACCGAATGGCCGCTGAATCGCTCCGCATATCTTTTTAAATCGTGACGTAGTGTAGTCGCATGAGAATCGCGTCGAGCATGCGCGCTGTGAGGTAGGCGCGGCGGCGAGGCGGCGGAGGCGGAGGTGCCGATGGAGGCATGCAAGGAACAAAGCGATGTCGAAACGCTCTGCCGGCGTCGATCGAGGACCGGAGCCTCGCTGTACACGCGACCTTACACCACCATCTAAGACGCACGCAACACCATCGATCATCAACACGCACCGCCCTCGACCTCCACAATACTACGTTACATTGCGACCCAACCAGCCTACTTTACATATCGATTCTATTCCATTCCTTAACTCTGATTTTGAGTCACGAATTATCGCCAAGGTTTAGTTGCAAAAACTTAAAATAATGGGAGGCACTTCTAAAAAATTGGACAGAAATTGTACCATGTAATCTATTCATTCATGCGTAAGATCGTCTACTCGACGAAGTTGAAAAAAATATATTTTCTGTAAAGATATAAGATATATAAAGGTATAAGATATTTAAAGATATTAACATAATAAAGTTTAGTGAAAATTAAAAACGTCGAGTAAAAAAATCTCAACTAAGTTATATACAACATACGATATCTAAAAACACAATAGAGCCGTCGACACAACTGCCTATGTACAAAGCCGTCCTAGATGGATATACCTACTCGTATACCCGTGTACCTGTATCAGTGATCCGAACTGTCTCCACATGACGGATGAGTAACATATTCGCTATTCGAATATACGAATGTATGAGGCTAACGAATAACGCCAAAAGGCAAAACCAGAATATTATTTGAGATCTTGTATCAGTCACTCTTAGTCCATTGGAGTGAAAAAAGATCCCGAGGTACGATAAATATTTTTGTAGGGCACAGTAAAAGAAAAAAATATAAATACATATTTCTATAATAAGAATCAAGAGAAACGGACCTTCAGTAGTTCGTACAACCCTTCCATAAAGTTGGATAGACTTTAGGAGCAAAAGCAAACAAGCGCTATGAGCCCCGGGCACGACAGTTTTTCCAGTCCTTTGTTGACAAAGAATACATCTCGGGAATAGCGATGTGACATTATTAATATTCTTATATTCTAGATGTTGTGATTAAATATATACTTGTCTAAACAAATCATGATTTGGAATATATATGAAAATAGTGTTAACAATATCACCCTTAGAACCAACACTCTTTGACGAGCATACTCGTAAGAACTAAGGGTTATTTGTAGTTAACAAATAAATTAGAATCAGCGATAACCTAGTGATAAGATACCTCTCACACTGGAGGTATGAGATTCGAATCCCTGCACGATCCTCATATTTTCTGAGATAATATTCGTATTAGAAATTAACTGTCTCATTTTAGCAGTGAAATAAAACTCGCGCGTAAACTTATATGCTCGAGGAGTTCTTAAAATTGCGCGGATTCACCCAATCCGTACTTATCCAGCGTGATAAAATTTGGCCTAATCCATCTTATTGTGAGAGAAGACATATGCATATAGTGAGGCGGTAGTGGGTTGACGAAGAAATGGCATGAAATCCCACGCATGGCGATCAATATTTGGCGTACGCTACAACAGAATTGTCGTGATGTCCCATCGCACGTAATCGCTCACCCCCTAAAAATATTTAAACCCTATTTGAAACCTCACCCACTGTTTTTTTACCGCCAATCGCAGAACAACAGTGCACGGTCATTTAAAACTAAATCAATAAAAGGAACTGTTTAAACCGACATAGTTAGTTTTATATTGAATATTTTTTAAAAATAGTGCAATATTTTTAGTAGCGGCACGGACGACGTGGTTAATTTGAATGGCAGATGGTGCCAGTGCAAACTGAAAATATAACTTTACAATTGTCACTGAAATATCCCTTCATCAAAAATATTTGTTACTAAAATAAACTTAAGAGAAATATATGACTATTTTCACAAAATTTCATGAAAATCGGATATGATAATTGACAAAATATTAGGTTTTGACAATGTATTTTTCTTTTTAGGTATAACATTATAATATTTAAATAAGTGTGAGGAACATGGAAACTTCAATAATATTATATGTCAACATAAAATTTCAATTATGAACGAAAATTATGGGCACCAAAATGGACCGTTGTTTACCTTATAGATTACCAGGCATATATAGTTTCACCAGACAGTGCGGCGAATTTTAGCGGTTAGACCGAAGTAAATAGAATGGAATAAATCAAAATCCCCATTCTAGAAGCATTCTAGAACCCACTCTTCACTCGCACAAATAAGGAACCGACCGAACAACAACAATAAAACGAAGCATATGCATAAGACGTGTATGTGTACACACCTCAACAAGTATTCTAATTTAATAGAGTAGTAGAACTAAGATTTGTCCTCATGCTTGGCCTGAAGAATTCTCCGAAACATAAGAACTGCGTCACTGCAGGTATTGGTGCTAGTTGTACTTCTGAGAGTCGACTACATTAGTTTTCAGGATCAGCATCATACGACCCTGAATCTGTATCTCATAGTTTCAGTACAGCTTGAAACTGGATGTGGCTGTCTATGAACTGCAGCGACTACTTAACATGGTGGGCCTAAAGCTAGTTTCCATTTTTGTAAAATAAAAAACAAACTACTTGATTCAAGTACACACGGACTGAAAGCCATGAATGCCAGAATGCTCTCGCAAGATTTAAATCCATGCAAAAACATTTTTTGAATGAAAAACATGTGTTGAATCTAATCTAGACGTACATCACAACAAATTTGAATACCGATCGTTAGTAAAACAACATTAATAATAATGTACATTATTTTCTAGATCGTAGTTATATCGATTTGACGGAATTCAGCTAGTGCAAAACAAATTATAGCCAGCAGATAATCACTGCAACGGGCGTGGCAAAGGAAGTTTCGATCAAACTAAACAACTTGTCATTCCCCAAGTCGTCGACCGCTGAGTAATCAGAAAAGTGCATTAGGGCCTTGTCACTCATTTTGATGTCCTATGTTTGGATTACATTGTTTTTATTTTATTTTCTAGTTTAAACAAGACAGGACATACATTTTTCTCATAATCTCTCTCTTAATATTATGAAACAAAGAACTCCGTCACATCTCTCTGTCTGTCTGTCTATCTGTTCGTGATAAACTCAAAGCTGGACGATTTTTCTCACAGTTTTCAACAACAGGTAGAGTGATTTCTGAGGAAGGTTTTGGTGCATAATAAGTTAAGTTTTTTTAGAAATTGGGCGAGAAGGAAATAGTTTTTGCAACTATGTAATTACTGGATACATGTATGAAAGAAAAATAATATAAGCAAATATAAACTCAATTATCCGAGGAAAGCTGGGCCGGGTCACCAGTAACATATATACGTACATATATGCAGGTATACGTGTGTTAGACTCTTCCACATTAGCGTTTACCACGTAGCGTGCTGAATTTCTAACACAAATTACTACAGTTATATATCACTTGCTAGCTGTTCCTTTTTAATGGCGGAATTAACATGGAAATAAGAAATTTAAATATTTTTAAGATTTTAAAATAGAAATTAATGAAGCGAAAACGAGATGACTAAACTTATTGTTAATAACTACTAATGTAGGTGCAGGTTGTGAATCATTCACAATGTATTAGAAATGAAACATTACAAATTGCCTCAATCCTTTTGTCATAAAGACAGGTTAAGTGTATAGTAGAGCTAAAGAGGGATTTTCAATCAAATGTCACTTACGCGAAACCCTTTGTGGTGTTTGAAAATAAACCATGTTAATTAATAGCTAAGGTGAAACGCCGCGTCAATTCAATTGTTAATATATTTGATCATTGAAAAATTTTTTGGTACGAAAATACATGCGTTGACCAAATTCATTAGCCCCATTACAACTGTAATTTATTCGTCCCTTTACATAACTCTAATTTCGCATTTTTCCACAAGCAAATATCAATCAAGCTCAAAAACGGAAAACAAAGTACCCAGGACAAAATAAATCAAAACAACGTAGCGAAAAAATACTATCAAATGGCATTTTAATTATCATCATAAAGCGTGTATCTTGATAAATTGTTTGCGTTTTAATTAATGGTCCCATCTATTTTGCACCATGTACCTATTCCGGATTTCTTACTCGTTGAAAACAATCAAATTACTCCCGGAACGACTGCCTACTAATATAATATAATTATTAAGCTTGAGCAGAATATTCATGAAGGAAATAGTGTTTCCTATAAAACCTCGTTTCACCACATTTTATGCACGACTCGCCGAAGGTTAAAGTTTCATCCATATCAACTGGACTCGTGGCGGTCCTCTACAGTTCGGTTTGCACGCTCCTTTTTGCCACGGACGTGCAAGATGTGGAACGAACTTCCTTCCGAGGTATTTCCTGAACGCTATGACATGGGGCTCTTCAAGAAAGGTGTAAAGAGAGCTCTCCTTCAAAGCCGGCGATGCATTGGCGACTCCTCTGGTGTTGCAAATGTCCATAGGCGACGGTGTCTGCTTCCCATCAGGTGGCCCGTCTGCCTTATCTCCGGCTAAAATATAAAAAAAAAAACCACTGCTAAGCACTGGTATCTCCCCCAATAATAAAGCCTGGAGAATACGCCATTACACGTGCCACTTCAAACTACATCACTCGAAAAAACCAGTGGTTAACATTTTCCAATATTTACCAACCACAAATATATCTTCTTACATGATATAAATACTACTCAAAGTACACTCCCAATCATAAAATGATTCTTACCACTAATGGTCACCCATCCACCTACCGGCAGTGCTCGACATAGTCTATACAAGCTCCGAGACTATTTCCTCAAATACCATAAGACAAAATATTTCTCTTTACGACTATTGAATGGAAAGATAAAAATTCTTCCTTGATTGAAAAAGTCTGGGATACGGAAGATATTTCGGATCGTTTTTGAGCCCCGATAAGCTAGAATGTGAAAATATTTATACTCCTACTAGCACTCGTACGTCCGACAGGCAATATATCACAAAGTGACGACATTTTAGTTGAAGTACGAATTTAAAACCAATTCAATACACGTTTACCAAAATCTTATTTAGGCGCTAAAAACGTTACAGTGTCGCAATATAAGAAGCAACAAGAAAAAACCAACGGACTGATTGTAAATATCATTGTTAAACGTACGTTTTGTCCCATGTCACTATATTTATTTGTAAATATCAATAAACATTAAAAAAAGATTATGGGGTGACATACTTATGGATATTGTTATACTAACAAAGTAACTGCCCTCTTACATCGTTTTTGATGCGCTGACTCCATATTTCTTTATACCCTATGTATTTTACACAATCATGATAAGTTTAACGACACCCGTATTTGTTCAATACCATGAAACCGTTTAGGGTACAGAGCCTAACAAACATACACACTTATATGACTCTCAACACGAATACACTCGGGAAATGTTTCCTACCTTCTGGAACATTCGGGAACATACGTACTTCAGACATATAATAGAGTAAGACATAAAATAGAGTATCATAAAGGTAACCAGGTACTGAATGCAAACTACAAGTTTCAAGATATCACTCACATCACATGTTTGTTTCGTGCATCGTAAATAGTTTCTCAATCGTCTCATATTCGTAACACAGATAAGCTGACGTCACTGTCACACAATTCACTGGCAATTTTATTTACACTATTAATTTCAACCACTTGTTTTTTTTTATTTAATAGAAGCAACAAACGAGCATGCTTCTCCGTATAATATTGCACTGCGCCTAGGGGAATCGTTCATATAAAACGTTTGTTTCATTATCCAGTGAAGACAGAAATATCAAATTGGCCTGCAGTTTCTTTAATGACGCAGATGTGTTTCTGCTACCGAGGACCAAATTGAAATATTTCATGTTAAGTATAAACCTGCTTTCAAAATCAGTCCCACCAGCAGCATGACTTTTGCTTCAAGGAAATATTGTGGCTTGTGTGCTAGCGTTACAATCTTTGGAAAAGGAGGATCTATGAATCGACTGGAGTACATTTTTATTTAAAAAAATATTTAATAAAAAGAGTAAAGGACAAAGATATAAATTAACAAATGAAAAAGCCAATCCAACTGATAATAAGCTTATTTGCGCTCGTGGATAATTGTAACCACATTTCCATGGTGAATTGCGACTCCCACCTGAAACCGATCACAGACGTGTCACCGAGAGTTCAAATTAATTTATTGTTATTACCGAAATATCTTATTCATTGCAATGAAGTGGAACATGAAGTTTCTGAAACTAATAACCTAACTTACTGATTTGCTATGCGGATTTCGTGTTCATTGTTTAGGTTTGGATTTTATTATAAGTAGTTTAGTATGCCCTAAGTCTTGTAGCGCCGAGGTAAAAAAAGCACTTTTGTTCGCCCGTAATCCATACAAATTATTCCGTACAACACAGGTGTAGGAGCCACAAGCGCGTCGTGTCCAGAATTACACAACAGTGTCGTAGCCGCAGGAAATGTTTTAACAACGCAGTGGAGTGGCATGGGTTCTGAAACTGAAAACCAAACCTTACTGATTTGCTATACGGACCTCGTGTTCATTATTTAGGTTTGGCTTTTATTATAATTAGTTTTAAGATATTCTATAATATAGATAGGTCATTGCATAAATAAAATAGAGAAAGTTCATAAAATGAAGTTTTCTGTTCAGAGCAAATATCCCTAAAAGTTTATCACTCCTCACCCAATTCGAAAAGACAAAATAATTAAAAAAACATGAAAGGATGATTAAGATATGCCATTATTGGTTACTTTCAAATACTAGATGCATGGCGTAGATGTGCATAGCCATATTAAATTGATATAAAGTAATTCGATATTGGAAGTGATTTGCAAAACCAATGCCACGGCATCAAGAGAAAATAAACTAAGGTCAATCTTTACATATGTACACTCATGAAAAAAATTAGAGGAACGCGTGAAAAAGGTTGCATACATCAAAATTACATGAAATTACACGAATATTTACGATAATTTTCTTTATTTATTTGAATTTTATTTATTTTTATTTTATTTAGAATTTAAAAGTTGGAAAAACAATATACCAAATGACAAAAATTAACCTTGAAAATAAAAACCCTGTTTAAAAAAAATTACTTCCATGCAAACATTTGAATTTTTTTCAAAAATTGTACTGGTCTATGAGAATGACTATCATCAGTACTTAGTGTTGCCGCCTCTTGCTCTTCGGAAGGCTTTCAGTCTCCTTGGCATACCTCTAATTAAATCGTCACTGAAATTTTGAGGAAAAGCGTCCCATTCTCTCTGTAACGCGTTTTTGAGATCTCTCAGATTGGTGGGACCAAGATTCATTTTTTTTTATCTGTCTCTCAAGTTTATCCCAAATATGCTCGATCGGGTTTAAGTCGAGAAAGCGCGCAGGCCAGCCCAGAACATTAGTTTCGACGTCTCAAAGAAACTGCAGTACCACGACCGCAGTATAAGGTCGTGCATTATCATGCCTAAGAATGAATTGCTCCCGTATGAATGGAGTAAATGATACTACAATTTCTTCTAAGATCTCCGTCACATATCGTGCCGCTGTTAGCGACCCATTCTCGATGACGTGGAGTTCCGTACGTGCCCCTATAAAAACACCTCCCCACACCGTAATTGACCCTCCACCATACGCCCATTTTCCAATAAAATTGCACTGAGCGTAACTCTCATCCGAGTGTCTTCATACTTTAACCCTTCTATCATCTGGCTTCAGACAAAATCTGGATTCATCTGAGAAAAGAATTTGACCCCAACAGTCGTCATTCCAATTTTCATGAATTCAAGCGAAATTGACTCGAGCTACTCGATGACATTTGGCGAGCAGGGGACCTCTGGCCGACAAGTGAGATCTTAGTCCAGCCGATTTAATTCGTCTTCTCACGGTTTTAGTGCTAATCGTAACCCTCTGACTTCTTGGAGCTTTGTTTTTACCTCAAAAGAAGTTAAAACCCGATTTCTGAACACGGTACTTATGATGAACTGGCCAGTTTTCTTCTTACGTCCCTGTCCTGCGAGTCTCGTATACTCCCCAGTATGCTGATACCTCTTGAAAACTCGGTGTATCACAGATTTGGATACTCCTAATGTTGAGGCCACATTTCGTAGATGTACCCACTTTCCATTAGTTACAGCCCTAGCAACTTGGGTGGCGTTTAAGTCTGACATTCTTAGTGTGTTCGCAGTAACAATGCACCCTTATTACGGTAAACAAAGCAGTTGATGAAAAAATTAAACGAAACAAAAATTTTAAGTCAAATGAATTAATTAACAATACTTTTCTTAGTATGAAAAAACACAAAAGACGCAATAACTTAGTAAAA
Source organism: Phocides pigmalion okeechobee (assembly GCA_018251015.1). Classification (NCBI taxonomy): domain Eukaryota; kingdom Metazoa; phylum Arthropoda; class Insecta; order Lepidoptera; family Hesperiidae; genus Phocides; species Phocides pigmalion. Next base: position 40,429 of record DWON01000179.1, read on the forward strand.
ACAAAAAAATATTATACACAAAAAAACCTTTCTTTTTTGGAATTTATTAATGTTTGCGGCCAGTATCCTCGATAATACGAAAAGCAGAAATTCAACCATTTTTATGCGTTCCCCTAATTTTGTCCATGAGTGTATATACCTAAATGTATATTTACGAGGCGCAAATGCAGTGAGTGTGGCATTATAAAGATATGTTATATACCTATATACTTTCTCACAAACAGCTGCTTACATATTCGTCCGATTTCGGAGCAGCTCGTCTCGATCCGTGCGAGCTTCGTAC
>DWON01000180.1:0-40708 GCA_018251015.1 Phocides pigmalion okeechobee
AGTAATTTCTTCCTAAAACTTATCATTTATATTTCTTAAGGGAAAATAAAAATTATGTGGGGGGGGGGGCATAAAATTTTTAGAAATGTTTAGGTGGGGCATTGCCTAAAAAGTTTGGGAAACACTGCATTAAACAGTCGTTGTAGCCCTTGAACATCAACATTCAATCTCAAACAGCACTTAAATCCTGTTTGTATGTAGAAATGTTGCTACACCTAACGACTGAGATAACCACCTCGCTTATAAGTGGAGCATACTTATAAGTCAACCGCAAACTGAAACACAAGATTAACGTCGCGGCGGATTATAGCGAAGGTACCTCTTCGATCGAACTACAGATCTACCATCTGTCAAGTGTTTTCAAATGTCTAACCACCTTGAATGAAACTATCCATCTACAGATACTCATATGTGCTTAAATTTTACGACGCGCTGCCGGCGTCTGGGTAAAAATTAATTAAACCCATTCCCAATACCAATCTTACTTTAATTAGTCACGTGTTCGATGAGTTATAGCTTATTGGAGCTGTGTATTGGCTGCCAGTTGTAAATTTTCTCAAAGTAAACACAGCCGCCATCTTTGAATAGAATAATTAATGCGCGCTTTGAGATATTTGAGGGGAAATGTTCGTGATTGTAAAAACATATGAGGATGTTCTCATTTAAGTAAGAAATAAGAAAGGAAGAAAGAAACGAGCAAAAGGAATGAAAAAGAAAGATAAGAATAAAGAAATAAATAACGCAATAACGAAAGAAACAAAAGTTTATACACGAATGTACATTTAATACAGTAGAAATTAAGAAACATTATAACATTATTATCACTAAAAATGATCAAATAACTTTCATGACACGAGTACTAACATGGCAATGAACAAAACTTTGTTTATATAATTAGGTGATACTGTTTTAAAGTTTATGAAAAATGGTCTCATGGTCTTGAGAATTAAGTTCATGGTTTTTGAGAAGCCGGACAAGGAAAATATTTACCCAAATATATATTTTTTTACATTTCCTTCTTATGTTAAAAGACGACTGAGTTTGTGAGCGCAAAACACTTTAACATTAAAATATCTTCCAACCAGAACGTTTCAGATTCCTTGTATGGTATAAGTAAGCACTAAAAAACCAAGATTAGAAATTTATCCCAACAACAAAAGATGAAAACATAACTTTAAAAAATAGAGTCACATGATTTATTGAAATATGTTGTAATACCGACTCTGCGCGAGAAAATGCGCAGGTAAAAGCTGATAATGATATAAAGTTTGAAATAACTGGCCTAATTTCGATGCAGACTTCGTGAAACTCACGAGTTGAGACGTCTTTACGAGATGCCACAATTGATGGAGTCCTCTCACGGAACTAACTGCATCTGACTGTTTAATGTACACTCGGTATTTATTTACTTTGAGTGTGGAATTTGCATGCTTTCTCCCCTGACGGGACGGCGGCGCCGGTTCCGATCTCTTTATTATCCTCACCATAAAATTTTAACAAGTCTGATATATTGATGAACATAAGAAGTAATTTAAACGTGGTGTTTTACTTTGTAACGAGTGCTCATGATTAAAGATTAGTAAGTTAGTTAGTTAACTTAGTGAAGTAGTTTAGCGATGACCATGCAATTGGTTCGAAATATCGGCAATCAAATATCGTTGATCGTGAGTACCCGTTACATTGTAAAATACCAACTTTAAATATTGACCGATTCAATATCTATTATCTTATATCTATTCAATATTTGTATTTCTTGTATGCGTAGTCACTACTACGGCAACTGCACCTATCTTAGCAAAACTCAAAATTTACTTATGGGCGGAGTATGAGGGCATTGGTGGTACCTTCCCGGCCGAACAATAGTTCTATGGACTAAAATAACAGATTTTGCAGCCAAGTTTTTTTTTCTTAACTTATTGGCAGCCATCATCTAATTCCACATTGTTGGATACATATCTCTCCACATTACTGCTAAATACCTGGAGCATAATCCATTACAATGTTCCTTACGGATTTCTTCTATTGTTATCCTATATATATTAATAGAGCCAGCGCAAATTAAACATACTAGTGTTACGCAGAGACATATATAAGGCCTATATTTTATAAGGAATATAGGGTTTGTTTACGTACAAGATAATGAAATATATATTTTTCTCTTACAGTTTCTGATCCGGTGGCTGGGATGGAATAATTTCGGAGCAATGTAAGTAGATTAAACAAACTAATATTAATTTGTTTATTACATTAGTACATTTTACATAATTAATGCATTTTGCATTTACATAGATTGTATCTTCAATATAATACATATAAGTACTACTCCTTTTGTTTCATTTTATATAATAAAGGTCATAAGTTAGGAGGTTGTAAACTACAATGTAGTACCAGTTTATATGAAAAAGATGACTACTGTTTTCACCGACCAGAAAATATTAATAACTTTACTAAGTTTGTTGTGATCCCCAGTGCGACGTTGCTTTGTCATTCTTCGGCGCACATGAAAAATGTAGCAAGATGATTTATGTTAAAAAAGAGCAAACGAGTGTGCAAGCCGTGTCATGTCAAATTGAATCTGCAGACCATGAAAGTCTGCGTCAAAAGCAAAAAGGACTGCCTGACGTCGTGTACAGATGGGTTGCTACCGAGGACTACGATGGTCGCTTTACTTGTAAGTGTAGCCGGCAACCGCATCTCTCCATCCGAAACACAAGTAATGTTTTACATCGGCTTATGAGGAGGGCGGTGGTAACACTGCGGTCGTACTGTAGTTCTACCACCTTTTCTCAGAAAGTTTTTTCAAACCTCTAAGACACGAGGTTTTCGAAAACGGTATGAAATATTTTTTCCGGCAATTTGCTCTGGCGTCCTAAATTTTCTTCACGCTGGTCTTGCAAATGTCTATAGAAAATGGAATCTACTTGCCATTAATTGGTTTATAAATCTCATTGTATCTGTTTGACTGCATATGCTTTAATACTTGTAGATAAAATGATCAATCCCTTGCATTCTGCCTACTTGAACCGAATAAGGAAAATGAAGGCTTGGGCTTATTTATGACGTTGTCCCAGTGTGGACTTGTAAATTTGAGAATATGATTAAGAACAAGCTTCCAATATTTCCTTTCTCCCTTGGGACAAGTTAAAATTTTTAACAAACATATCATACATGCGAACAATGCAGAGATAGTCCTGGGATTTGGGAGAGATAGACCTGGATCACCTGCGATAGATCCACCTAACCATCAGCAACTAGCTTAGCACGTTTAGTTTTAGGTTAAAAAACAAACGTTGAAAAAGCATCCGCAAACAAAAGTGCGACCGACCCGAACGAACGTTTTCAGGTAACAAATCGTCAGCCGTTGCTTCCTGTGCTGTGAAGCGCGGGTCTATTAGCGGTGTTTCCGAGAACATGTAATTAATACCGCGCGTATTCCGGACTGTCGCCAGTGACGAGCGACGCGCGCTACTTTTGCCTGATTGATGTACGTAAACTGTTTTGTACGCGTATTTTACTAGCACTCGCTGCTTCTGGGTGTTCGACCTTCCTTTGTCGATGTTCTGCCCAGTTTTTTAAATATAATGGAAGTGGTAAATGCGCATCCAAACCTAATATTAAGTGGTCACTACTCCCCATGGATATCTGTATAAAATACTATACAAAACAGGAGACTGACTTGATGTTTATTAGATCAGATCAGATCAGTTTATTTCTAAGGACTAAGATGGTTGTCACAAATCTTGGCTTGAAGATGGTTGCAATTGTCTGCTTTTCTGTTACATATCGCTGATAAAAGTTTTATGATTCCTACACTCTTAGTAAGATATCGGTTTCCAAATATTGCAGATTTTAAGTCACGTTATCCTTAATTTTTTATCTTTCCACTAATTAGAGCAACATCGTGGAGTATGCAGGATTGCCAGGTCTTGTCAAATTGTGAGAACAGTTCAGTGTTCAGCTGCAGGACCTCATAAGAGTTGTAGTTGTATCCCATTGTAATTGATCGTCAGTAGGAGAATTGTCCATCGACGATGTCAACGTTAACATCCGTCTTATCGACCGACAGCGCATTATCAAGTATTCAGGAAACAAGATCCTCGCTCGTCAGACTTCGTCTTACATTGGACGTGCTATTTCGACGCTTATCCTAATTGCCGTCTATGTTACATACGTGAACATCTACATTCAAATATTAGTAAAGAAATTGAACAAAGTTAGTGAAATTGAATATGAGACGTTTAATTTGAGAAATTTAGTAGGTCGACCGCATAATCTGCTGCGAAGCATCCCTTCCTTGGAGAAGTGACTGTTAAATTTACATGACAGACTTTTTTAGTTCATCATCTGTGTCTATAGGCCGGCGACTTCACATAAAATTTCAGTCTTTTTTGAAGTTGAATGTGAATATCTATTGGCTTTACTGACTACTTGACTTCAAATAGACTGTAACTCGTTTACTAAAATCTAACATAAAAAACATTGCTCATGTTACATTCGTTACTGGTATTATTACCCTGTCCTCTATCGACAGCGCGCCATCAAATATTCAGTGTAGAAAGCCTTCGTCTTACATAAAACGTGGTTCAACGGTTGTGAGCACGACAGTCCGGTTACAATGTCAATGACGATGTTCCGTTGTCAATCGATAGCACATGAAGCATTCAGAGGACAAGGTGAGCGCTCGTTGGCTCATCATACATTATATAGATAGAATTGATTCCTAGCAGGATAAACGGTGGTAGCGATGAAGCTATTCTGTTGTTCATCACATAATCAACTATTCAGGAAAAACGCACGGAATAATCAGAATTCTTCTTACATTTTTAATGCTGTTTTGGTTTCCGACAGATTGATAGCCTAATATTTAAATTATTTATACATACATATTCACGATCGCAGTTAAATGGACCAAATTTTCTATGCCTATTCGATTTTTATGTACCATGGTTTAAGTAGATGTACGATATACATATATCATAGCAATAAGCATGGGGTAAATCCTGGAAAATAGTACGAGTCCCATGGGGATAGATTTACGATCATCGTGCTACAGATGGCGTTACGAGTCATGATCAAAATCAAAGAAGTAAAGGCAGTCAACGCCGTTGTATGTAAGAATATTAGACAGTTGTAAAATGCATTTTACTATGTAACGGACACTCACGATTGACGATTTTTAATTGTCGATATTTCAATGACCAAACTACTGGTTCGAAACCCGTTACATAAATGATATTAGTTTAAAACTATAAGACGTAGAATCATGGGTCATGAATCATTAATAAGAGAAATGGATAGGATTTATTCAAAAGTTATTGCTCACAACACATTTTCAACTCTAAACAAATGTCATTAAATTAGATGTGCTATTTGAAACCGTTATAGCTTAATAGCTTTAGATGTAGCTAAATGTGTCCGTTCTCAAGATCTTATATATCAGTGATAATTTCAGTTATATTTTTAACTTGAGCCCATTTTCATACACATCTGTTGTAATCTAGTGCATTTCCTCATACTAGCAGTGATAAGTTACTTCAACCCAAAGATTCAAGGCATATTCAAGGCAATATATGTAGTTCGTAACGTTAGACAAGGTCTGTTCACGAGACTATACGTTGGATTTCTTATCATGATTATTAGCCCCAGACTTATCTCTAACTGCAATCTTTAGTCTTTACAATGACTCGTCCTTATAAAAGCATTTACCATGGCGAAGTGTGGATTGCAAGACTCTATCTTTTTTATAGCATCGAAGCAACGGAGTGCAAGCAAAATTACAGTGATTGGCACAAACAAAAATTGTTAATCGTAAGCACCCGGTACATAGTTAAAAATATCTTGTAATATTTCGAAGGGGGATACCACTGACACCTTATTTCAAAACAAATCTTGTGTTTCGATAGGAGAGGTGCAGTTCGCTGCATTTACGACGAAACAACCACCTTAGTCCTCACGATTAGCAACGCAACACGACCGCAGATTGGATTTCAACACCGCTTGACATGCATGTAGATGGACTGCAGCGAGCATTTTTTTTATGTGAGAAGAGTAGCAAACGAGCATGTAAACCACCTGATGTTAAGTAGTCGCAGCCCAAAGACATCCACGTACAAACATAAACACGATTGAAATCCTATCTGAGCTCTCTGAGCTGATGACTAAGACCTTCGCCTCGCTTCAAAGTGTAGCCGGCAACCGCGCCTCTCAAACCAAAACACAAGTAATGCTTTACAGCGGACTATGAGGGCGGTGGTGGTACGTTCCCGGTAGATCTATAATTCGCCCATCTTTGATAAATTGCAAGCATGCTTTGAACATCGTTTCATTTTCTCATTTGGCATCCATCTGATATAAAACATAACATCTGCAAAAATGATTAGACTAAGATTCAGTCAGTGTTAATCGGCTGTGTCCAGCGCAGATGTCAATGATCGGAGGCACATCATCAAGTATTCAGACAACGAGGATCTTGCTCGTCGGACCTCGTACATTAGGCGAACTATTTCGGCACCGGCTGACTAATAGCCTTGTAGCTCCCTGTCAAGTTGAGCTGCTGTTAATCGTGTGGGCTTGTAGCTGTCTTCTATTGTGGACTTGCTTAAAGCTATACCATTTAAGCGGATTCAATAACATATGATCTATTTACGTGATATTCTGTTCTCTTGTCGAATTGGACTATTTTGGAAGTTAAGGCTCATTGTCTTGTCATGAAACCTTTGCCTTACACATTAAGTTTGAGTTACATGAACCTTAAATTGATTTAGGAGTACACAATTGATACTTACTTATCTATACGAATAAATAAGTATGGCTAGTCTCTCTGTAAATTAATGATTTGTAGTCATATCAGAACGTTATTCTTTTGTATTTTTGTCTATTTGTATTGATTATATTTAAAGTATTTTTTCGTAATGGAAATAGTTAAAAAGTATGCAATCTACCTGGTATTAAGTGTTCACTGCCGCTCTGCATCGTACTCACGTGACACAGAAGTCCTACCTGTACTCAATTCCAGTTCTAATTATTAAGATGGAAAATCTTGTAAGTAAATATGCCTTCGTCAAACCAGAACACAGCAGCACATGACGTTGCGGAAATCTTACAGCTTTTATACGCTGGGTTCCCGGTTCCTTCCTGATCAGGCAGGCTTCTAAAAGAGGATTTTTTTTTCTGGGTCTTCTTCCTTAAGTTCTACTGTTAATAGTCCATAGTATCTAGAAGACAAGAAATCATAATGTGGCGTATTGTTATTATTATTTAATACTCGCGTACAATAAGAATTAGTCTTAATGTCTTATGGCGCTACTTACGCTACAACTTACGCTAGGGTTTGTATTCGTGGATAATAATTAATTTTCATTACATCTGATAGATTAAAGTTTCAACGAAGTTCAGCTGAAGTGTACGGAGCGTGCGTCTGAAAGTAATTTTCCGCGACAAGGAAGCATGTTATAGATTCGCGACTGTATATCAAGTGCGATTTATAGTCGCATCTCTGACGCACGTAAAGCTCACGACACGCACACGACCCGCCGACGAGCTTTACGACCGTTACCGAGAAACGTATGACGGACGGACGGTACCGCCATAAATCAATTTAATCTATGACAAAGACAATTGGTATCGTTTGCTCGTTTCGAACAAATTTGCCATCAATCGAATTTGTAATCTATTTGTTGGTAAGTTAAGTCACTTTTCAAGTACCTAATTTGTTTGCGCTCTGTTATTAGGCAACGTGCACACCTACGTGGGTTTCGCGAGAGCAAGTGACTGTTGAAATGAAATATTTTGTTCAGGTGCCAATTTCTGGCGTCAGAACACTGGAACGAAAATACTGAAAAGTCGAAATATCAAGTACTAATCAATCACTAATCAACTGTAATCAAGTACTAATCAAGTAATCCTGATTTTATTTATTTCAATTTAAATTTAATTATTGATTTTCGTAAAATTAAGAAAAAAATAAAAACTGCCATGTGCTATGTTTTACATAATGACCACGTTTTTCTTTTAAGAATAACAGACATTTTTTTATATTTTACAGATAAACAACCAAACTTAGAACAGACATCTGAATTTAACATTTTCAGCTATGCCAGGCTGGACCCCAAATCTTGTTGTCTGCGTGAGAAATCAATGTGGGTAGACATATTATTCTCTCACGCAGGCTTTACGCAGTGTATATATGTATGGTAGTTAGACATGTGCCCAATTACACGTTACGTACCAAATTATTGGCAACTGTATAAAATTATAAGCAATTTGTTTTGTTATCTACGATAAAAAAACTTATCTTAACCTTATCTTAACTTCCATTACAGATGGAACGGCGGGGACAGATACACTTTTCACAAGTCTTAATGTTTTGATCTCTCTCGCTTAACCTACCGAGGTGTGTTGGGCCCTTTACTCGTTGTCACGAAAGTTGAGCGCACGCATGAATCAAACGACATCGTATTGCGACTCAGACTTTGAATTAATGTCTAATACGGTTCTGCGTGTAATTGTCGGTTGACTTTTATGCCAGCTGGTGCCGCGGCGGTAAATCAAAGGTACAGAATTGTACAAATAGGCTAGATCGTACAAATCGGCGGGTACGCACTTGTTGCGAGCCGATCGAACAATGAGCTAGGTTATAGCTCGGTCGCGTCGTGTGCGCGAGCGTGGGCTGGTTAGAGAGCTAATTGTGCGAGATACCTTGAAGGGCAAATAGGCATAATTGGTCTTCTTGAATTATGTTCGGAAAAGCTTGTTAATGCTAAGGCGTTTATGTATTTCACAACTGTTATTGGTAGATTAATATGCCTGTTTGTTTGCAATGTTTTGAAACTCAAATGGTCCTCTTTAAAGTGACATAGTAATGTTACTTTCAACCTTTAGCCTTTCAAAATCCACTTTTTGATATTGGTATTCACTAGATTAAGAATTTTAGCCGTAATCTGTGTATAGATTGTATTTATTATTATTTTATAAGAGTAGGATCCAAGCGCGCAGGTTTCAAGTGATTACTGACAAGTACATTCAACTTCAAACACGGTCTCAAACAAGACTGAAATCCTATTTTAGGTAGCATGTTACGTTGCTACTCTTGAGGAATAAAATGGCAGCCTCGGTTCTAAGTATAGCCGGTAATCACAACTCACAATCCTTCAATCTCCTTATTAGGGCAGCGGCACTTTCCCAGTAGAAATATAGTTTTACCCCCTATTACCGGCGGGTTATGAGAACTACATCTGATATTCACGATGAACTTCATTTAATTATATCTCCCTGCAGAATTAGACGCAGGTCAAAAGTTCAGGTCGTTCAAAAATATCAGTTCTAAAATGCCAAGGTGGATCAGGCCATCTATAGCTGATCGATTAACCTAGACACAATTCTGATACTCTAAAATTATGAATTGGGATGCGAGACAGAATTGACGATTCATTATTTTTATATACAGAGTACCTTTTGCCCGCAGTTTAACTCTTTTTATATATGAGAAGAGTAGCAAACGAGCATGAAAACCACCTGATGTTACGTAGAACCGAAAAAAAACGATCGAAATCCTATCTGAGCTCGAACGATACATTGCTTCTCTTGAGGACTAAGACGGGCGCTTCGCTTCAAAGTGTAGCCGACACCCGCACCTCTCCAAGCGAAATACAAGTAATGCGGATTATGTGGGCCGCGGTGGTACCTCTCCGGTCAATCTATAGTTCTCCCTCCTTAAAAAGCCTTGCAGAAATACATATTAATAAACATGCATGTTTTTAGCAAATCTATAAAAATATCCTTCAAGGATTTCATTCCCTTGTGTGTGTCAGAGTATGTTGCGTAAACTGCCATATCTTATGATTGCGATGACTTAAAAGTTTGATATTTTCACACTTCCAAGGGATTATACAGTTGGGTTTTGGATACTAATCTCATCTAGATACCTGCGCGCGTTACTAAGTAAAGGTTTATAGATTTGTTAGACACAAAGACGGACTTGGAAGGGATTCTATAACGATTTGTTTTTCCTTTTGTAGTATGGACCCCTAAAAAGAGTCGTTTAATGAATATCAATCTTCCCAAGCGATTGTCCCTTGATCTACCAACACAATCAAACCAAATTTAAAGTACAATCGGATTATTAATTTCAAAAGTGGGTCAATTTCCGATTCAGGCAATACATACTCAAACTCCATTGCGCCATTGTTGTGGGGATGACAAAGAAATCGTTAATCGGCGATAGCTAACGCAGATTTTGGTCCGTTGTCCGGGCCTATTGTGCTACGGGAACTTATAATGAGAAGTGCGGAATGCGGTGCTGATTTAATGTTCATCACTCTGTAAGGCGAAAATCGCACCGGGGCTCATAAGATCATAAAGAATCGGGAAAGTTAAGGAGATAGGCCGTGGTCAGAAACTGGATGGGCGACTTGTGGATAAAGCGCGGAAAGCACCATGACGTATAACATTAAACAATCGACAGAGTTAAGTAATGTCAAGTGCGGTTGGAATTTGGATGGGTGACCATAGTGGAAAAACACGAAAGATATTGCGACATGTATAGGCCGTAAACAAGCGACAGATTTAAGTAACGTCATGCGCGGTTAGAATTTTGATGGGTGATTATTAATGGCAAATTTTCTTGCGCGTTTCCATGTATGAGCGAGCATGTTAAGCAGACAAGTGTGTTTGTTATCTAAACACTTGTTAATCTTTTTCAGAGTCCCTGTTTGTTCTACCTTCAGCCCGCAATTGATGGGACGAGAAGGCAGCCGTATATTATTAGATGGTGCGATGAGACGCGTCAGGCATTAGAACCCCGGACTCAAGCGTGAGTTGCTAAAGTTCACACCAGAAGACTGGGTGCGACATTACATTTTGTGGATATTAGAAAGCGTCCTGTAACTTAACGACACTGTTGCATTCTGTTGAAATGCGGTTTTAACGATTCGCGTGACAGTGCACGTAGAATAATTAATGTGAGTGATGTTTTAATTAACCATTTTTATACAACGCTTGTACGCGTTGGATAAAAATGGGTTCCACCAATTCCGATATTCGGTTATATTGGTTAATCGAATTTTAAATATGATTTGCTTAAGATTTAATTTTATAAGCGATTATATTCATTATCTTAATGGGTAAGTAATATTAAGTCAGAATTATTATCACTATAATTAATTGAATCTTTTTAGTACAAATTTCCTGTTAAGATGTATTTACATTCATTAGAATACATAAACTTTTATATGGGGTTAATTGCTATTGCTCAACGAATGGGAAATCTTTTAAAGATATCCCATTCGTCGTTTTCGATATCACAGGAAAATAAATTGTTTATGTGGAGATTTTGAAAATTAAATCCTGTTTGTGATCTGTGATATAAGCATCGAAACTTCCCAAATAAAAATGATCTACAGACCCCGCTACAGATTCGAACCTGCGCTTGACGGTCTGCCAAGGCTGCCTCACAGCGAATGTTTCAATTGGTCTGTAATTACGAGTCGTAAAACATGCTCCGATGATCCCGCGTTAGGGCGCTGGTCTCTGTTGAAACCGACATTTACTGCAACGAATAGCCGTGGCTCCTTTTTTATATTAGAAGAGTTACAAACGAGTGTGCAAGCCTCCTGATATGAAGTTTAATATCAAACTGAACTGACCGAACCGAACAATCTAGAGTGTGTGTGGTACAATGCTAAGAATGCTGGTACTGAATAGCGATCGCAATTGTCTGCGCGAGATGTGAACCAGCCCTATTATCTGTTTCGTTGACGCTCAAATCTCGTAAAAAAATTGAACGTAGTCAAACATTTCTAATTTTGTGTTTACGTCAAAATCTCGCCTAGATTCAAAGCCGTCGCGTCTTTCACGACGTCATATAAAATGCAGTCACCAGCACGTTATTACGTCTTGACGTCGCGATGTGACGTCGTCAGTACCGATATTAGATCTCCATAGCGGGACGGAGCTGCACTTGCAGTGACGCCTGCAATACTTGACAGATTCCAGATTGGCACAGACGATATGACGATATGGAGTACGGCCATTAATCTTGGATAGAAAGTTGCTAGAAGTCTCAAATGTTTGTGATTATCTTTTGTAACTAATTTATAATCTTAAGGGTGCGCTACTTTGAATTCCATACGAATTTTGGAATCTGTTATCTGACATTGTGATATTATAAATTTCAAAGTGTGTGTGGGGTATGTCGAAATTTCACTTTCACTAAGGCTTGGGAGGTACCACAGCCGCCGTTATAATCCATCATAAACAACTTTTGTGTTTCTTTTAAAACGATGCGGTTGCCGACTACACTTTTATTATGAAGAAATTATAGACTTGTGATTTTCGCACGATATTTTCCTCGACTGTTAATAATTTAATTAATTTTTGAAAAGGATGAAAGACGTACAAAAAAGCTCATTGTAAAAACTGGAAATGCATTGGCGATTATTCTGTTGTAATTTTTTGACGTAACGATGACCAGATATCATCGGAGCGTCTATCTGTCTAATCAGCAGATAGAAAATAAATTTAAAATACTAGGTATAGGATTTCAATAAGGGCAGAATCACCGGAATTCAACCGCTATAGATGTAAACTTATTATAGGATTATGCGAACGATTCGAACACTTATATATAAGCCTATGTACATAACATATGAATGACCATTGACTGCTAATCATAGTCGTTATTATATAATAGTAATTAAGATTATCACTTCAACTGATTGTAACTTAATACGTTGGTTGCGTCGTATACGAGTCGATAACATCGATAAACGAGGAATTATCGATTGTTTTTCTCGCTCGGTGGTCTGCCATTTGCACCCAGACACACGATGTTCCCATACAAATGTTTGTTGTTCCCGACGTTACCTGGCCATTGCGCCGTGACGCTGGGAGCTACGTCATTATGTGTATTTACACTTTTATCCATATTCATTTAAGTCATTTCTAGTATCTTCAGCGCATGATATTTGCTACAATTTATATGTAATTTGAAGCGCGGTTAGACGTATATGTGTATAGATCGTATACGATAGGCCAAGTTAACCAACGTCAGGCGCGGTCGAAATTTGGACGAGTGACCGCAAGTTGTTAAATTTTATCCGCATTTGCTTCCTTTGCAAGAAATTTGAAAGAGTTGGAATTTGTCTTTTCGGATTCTCTATTGGCGATTTGAAAACATCAATCACATGAGTTGCGTAGTGAAAGTATTCTCCAGGTCTCCATGCTAAGCCCAGCGGGAAGTAAAAAGGATTGCAATTATAAAGAATTCAAGTAGTTGGCATCTGACTAGGCCATTTGGATATAAAAAAAATATATAATTGGCTACTGCGATTTATAAATATTTGTAACGAACTATACATTTTCAAGAGTCTTATTCGAAATTGATTACTTATTCGAAGCTACTCCTCAGTACGAAGTTTAAAACTTCTACAAAATGTAACGGTATGGTCGCAGCATCTGTAGATAAGGGGTGTACCACATTAAAAAGAATGCAAGAACTAGTCCTCAAAATAGAATCAGTAGGCACTAGATAACGCGAAACATAAATTGTGCATACACGTTATCAAGCGGAGCTCGAGTCAAACAATCTGGAAACTCAAGATGCCACCTAGCGTGTTATCTGCGACGATAAAGCCACTTGTAAGGGCGCATCGAGCCGAGCTTGTAGGTATCCACAAACGTCACGATCCGTTTCAAACGTACCGCGTGCGTGGGCGAACACATTTGGCTTTTTTTAATTAAGAGCCGCCCAAAACCAAAATATCGTCCCCCGGTTATGGGGGCCCGACTTTTCTTTTTTTCCCGCCAATATCGACAGCTGTTAATTAACCCCGTGTGAGGTCCACCACCTCGATTGTAATTGCGCTGATACAAAGTTAGGATGCGTTTTAATGATCCGGATAAGTACGTGACGGATGCTGCGTGCTTTGAATGCGATTCGTCTTTAAGTTAGCTAAGTACTAAGACGGGTATCATACGGTTCGCTCGCCGTAACTTAGTTACAACAGAGTATAAATATAAAGCAAAGAAAGATTTATTTATGTTATTCCTAAACTGATGCTAAAATTTTTTTTGCTCTGAGAATTAAATTAAACAATTTTCAAACAATTACTCACACCTTTAATCGATGCTGCTGATGACAAGAGGACTGGTTCATATCTCGCACAGTGAATTGCGATTGCTATTCAGCGCTGGATGGGACTAGCGTTCTTGGCACCATGCCACGCTTATATTATACTTAGTATTACCAAGTTTCATTTGTGATTATTATTAATTTAGGTTAATAGATAAATTATTAACTAATCTACTCAAGTAGAAGCAAGGCAAGTTCAATAATAAAATGTCTTCTGGTCAGAAAACTTTAAAACCATACACCGGACGATATCTCTTCCAAATTCACAATAGGCATGACGAAACCAACGATCGACTGGATATCGTCTCCATCGCAGTACGTCGCTATTACAGATAACGGGTTTGAAATGCAATTTCTTTGCGATACGAGCTTCATTCTGCCCATACGTCTATCTGATGCACTTCAGATGGGTATCGACTGCTTAGATTTGAATGAGTTTTGATTCTCTGCTAAGCGAGCTATCGAGCCTTGCTTCTGGGCAAAATGGAAATGGATAAAATCGCATTCGTCGGATTGCGACGGCAAATGATAGTCCCTTCAGTGGTTCTATTCTGTTTTCATCTCGTAATGCTGATATTGTGATTGAATAATGGAATAACCACGTATTTTACTTGAAGTTTTCAAGGTGGGAGAACTATAGTTGGGGGAGGTACCTTGCATGCTCGTTTGCTACTCTTCCCACATAAGAAAGGTTAAGTACCATCAGTGTTAAACGGCACGGGAAACAGTACTCGTACCTCTGAAATCTATTTGAGAGACATTTTACTTCTCAAGACTTTATTTATTAAATTGAGATAGCAAAGGAGTATGCAGCTCGGCTGTGGTAAGGCGACGCCGCATGTAGACATCTGAAAACAACTTTATACATAACAGGAATCTTTACTGCTATTGGAGACTAAGATGGACACCTTATAGGTAGAAATCAGTAACTCGCCTCGCTGCTGAAATGCAATAATTAGGAACGAAGAAAGAATTGCACACGTAACACGATGGAAAAGAAAGCCGACGAATTGATTACCTATCTACTTTTTAGAAGTCGATAAAAATGTATATTACCTTTATCTTTATTGCATATTTTAAATCAAATTATAGCAGCACTGCAATACTACTATAAGGTAGAAATATGCGTGAGGATACCGCTTCAGGCGCCGCTGATTTCTACCGCTTTTACTTAGCGAGAGTGTAACGACCTTCTTATTAATTTATGGGACTAACTATAGTAGATCTTTATGTTATGCTCTTTAATTGCAAATGTAAATGAAAATGTTGTAAAACTTCAGAAAATGCAATCTCCCTCCGTATTTCGTACGTTCATGTCTCAGTGTTCGCCGGCGTCGCTTTCATTAAACTGTTCTTTGGTTTCTTTTCTCATTTTTCGATAAACTGCACATTTCGAGCGTATGTGTCGAACGCACCCCCTTGTCAAGACTGTTTGTAGTCTTCAGATAAAGACAACACGTATACCGCAAAGCGTTTTCCCCGTCGTTTGCGTTTACGTGAAACGCCTTCGTTGGATTGTGAGGCCGTCTAACGCAAACCCTGGATCGGTACTTGCTTTACTGTAAGCGAGAGTAAATAGTTGAGCATGGGATTATCAAAGAATGACGAATGTATGCTTAATACCCGACTGTTGACCATCTGTTACCAGAGAATCCTTGTCTATTTTGGTCACATCGCACGTCGACAATCAGGCAAGATCGACAAGTTAGTTGTGATGTGTAAGATGGAAGGGAAGAGGCCACGCGGTCGATCTCGTACCCGTTGGTGTGAACAAATAGCCATGCTTACTGGACTCCCCTTTACGAATGCCCTGAGAAAGGCCGAAAATCGGACACACTGGAGGGAGCTAATACACAAATCTGTTAAGGACTTCAAGGACACGATCTTCAGCAATGAAGAAAACGACAAAGGATATGAGCTTGATAATTACGAGTGGAAGAAGAAATGTGCGTGTTTGTTTGTGTGTGTGTGACAGAGAGAGTAGCAGAGACAAAGAGCGAAGAGATCTAGACTTAGTTTGCCTAAATGTGGTAAACGAATATTTTATTTAATTATTTTAATTTATATCAGAATATGTCACATTATCAACTAAACATCCGTCCGACAACCAACAATTTCCTTTTTGTTATGTTTCCTGTTTTGTGGAAAAAATAGGTAATTTATAAACGACCTGTTCAATATTTGGCATGAGTCATCATCATCATCATAAACATCAAATTATTACTGTTTCACTGCTGGGAAGAAGTCTCAGAATGAACAGGGTTAGGCTCTACTCGTCCACAATGGTGAAGTGCGGATTGGTTAAATTCAAACATTGACATTATACGAGTATATATTGATAGGGTTTATGCCATAGTTCTCCACACTAGCCTAGAGCGGATAGGTAAACTTAGACGTTAAAAAGATCTCTCAAGGGAAGGTAATCAGCGCGAGGACACCTGCATGATTTTCTCGCGTTGATTTTCTTCACCGTAAAAGTTAACTGTAATTAATTTCTGCTACGCAAATAAATTCAAATAATATGAGTTACATAATAGACATTTCATCACTAAACCTAAACGCCCCGTGTACGCGGCCGAATTTTATCGCTAGGCAATCTAGTCGCTTTTACATATATTTTAAATTAATGCACATATTTATAATAATAAAAAACTATGTCTCCATCACTTGAAAATTAGGAATGAAGTATATCAATGATTTAATATATGAATACAGATGAAAGAAACGCAGATATTTGCAAAGTTATTGTATAGACGGTAACTAAAAAAGAATCGTAACGGTATTTAAAGGCTTTAACGAGAAACCTTCTAGTTAACCGTGTTCAGTGAGACAGTTGCCAGCCGGCCAGAGTATCCGAGGGAGGTTTTCACCATGTCCGGATATGAAGATAGCGTGCAGAAAAACGACCAGCTCGTACGTCGGCGGTGACTGAGATGAGTTATATTTTGTTCTTGCGTTTTGTGTTTTACATATTGTTCCTCTGCTTTTTGTCATCACTTGTGGTTTCTATCGATTTGTAGGCATACGGTATGTAATTGAGATTAACGTAACTTTGGATGTAATTAGTATCATAAAGAATAGGAAATCTAACAAAAGTACTACTAAAGCAAGTAATAATTATTGTTAATACGCGTAAGACTTAGAAAAAAACAGATGTGCATACAATGGATTCGAATCCCTCGCTCTCCCTTCAAGAAGTCGCATCTTTCTAGGTTTTCATTACTTTTCAGTTGCCTCCATGAGAGGCATCCCCTTATAGCAGATGGACTGTAAGCTCGTTGCTACTTCCATGCATTATGGAAAGCTACGGTCCAGTTATTTGTCTGTGCACAGAAAAGCTTACACACGAAACTGTTTTTTCTTTAATTAAATTAAATTGAATTTCTTAAATATTACAAAAAATAATTTTAACCTTTAAATATGGATGTTTTTCATTATTTTTATAGATGCGATGGACTGATATTGTGATAATAAGAAATACTTTCGTACCAACGTAGAAATTAAAATTTTATGATCTGAAACAATGGCTCGGTAGTAAATTAAACTCGTTTGAAGGCAAGATATCGTTTAATAAAGTACGTAAAATCTGACATCAATCGAGAGCCGAAACAAGGTGTAACGACCTCTTAAGTAGGTCTCTTTAGGGCTAAGTATATAGGCATATGTTGTTCGTCAAAATTGCCTAGCCAATCACGTATATCTCTAAATACTATAAAACAAAGTCCCCCGTCGCATCCGTCTGTCTGTCTGTTCATAATAAACACAAAAAGTATTGATGGGATTTCTCAAAGTTTTAATCAAGAGGTGGAGTGATTTCTGAGGAAAGTTTTGCTGCATAATAAGTTAAGTTTTTTGTAAATTGGGCGAGAAATTAAATAGTTAAATATTGGATATACTTTCACTCAGTCGTAGTTCGAAATAGATGTGTCTAATTGTTAGTTCTTGCAACTAGGTAATAACTGGATGCATGTATGAAAGAAAAATAATGCAAGTAAATATAAACTCTATTACCTGAGCGAAGCTGGGCCGGGTCGCTAGTAGGCATCTATATTTAGACCTAAATAGTCCATTGATCCCCTTAAATCGGAAATGCGGTGTTTTGTATATCTGACATGTCTGATTTTTCGAAATTTTGTGCGTATAAAAAATGTTACAGGATTGTTATAGTGCTGCTGAAAACCAGCATACCTAAGATTTTTTCATAGTTAAAGTTCTTCATAGTTCTCACCCATACCATTATTGACATACACCGATGATTATGATGATGGTGAGAATGTATAGACAATGAAATAAAATATATGAATTAATGAGTCTTAAGTGAGTAGGAAAATTCCTGTCCTATGAAGGCTATATTGGATTGGCGCGCGTTGTCTAACCCACTAGTTACACGAAGATGCATCGCGAGATTGAGACGCGAATAAAACCTTATTAGAGGCGAAGCCGCAGGGTACAACTAGACGGTAATAAACTAAAAAATAAAGTATACATACGAATCTATATTAATATTATAAAAAGGATATTCTTTATTGTTAGTACTAAGCTAGCTCCGCAAGTAATGGGCTGATTTTTATCATTTTTCCAGTAATAGAAAGCTATGTTATGAGGAAATAACATAGGCTAACATTGTTTTGTTTGTTTGTCTGCGCCTTGCGCGCTAGCCTCGCTCACAGCTTAAACGATTTCAATGCGGTTTTCCTTATTATATTGCAGTAAGCTTCACTTAACAGTGTCTGTTTCATTCCAATTGGGGTAAAATAAAAAAAGTGATGTCATTTTGACTTTTATCATTGTATTGAGTGTTATATTACAGTGTCAACACATGAAAACATTTTGCTGTTAGAAATATGGAACAACCCAATAATTACAGTCCACGTAAAAGTCGCGGGCATCGACTAGTTGTATATATCGAAATATTATTGATAATTATCAAAACCTTTTCCATTACAGGTGCGATTATTTACAAAGGGATCATCTTAGTCCTGTGGAGTAGCAAAGCTACGACCTAAGATAGAAGTTTATTTTTTATGTGAGAAGAGCAGCAAACGAGCATACAAACCACCTGATGTTAAGTAGCCGCAGCCCATATATGTTCATGAACAACCTCAAATCTTATCTGAGCGTGATTATAGATACGTTGCTACTCCTGAGGACTAAGATAGTCGCTTGACTTCAAAATGTAGCCGGCAACCCCACTTCTCCAACTGAAACAAAAGTAATGCTTTACGGCGGATTATGAGAGCAGTGGTGGTGTCTCCCCGGTCGAACTATAGTTCTCCCAACTTTAAGTAGTCTTGTTTGATTTGCTATGGATGTTCATGGCAGCAACCACTTAACATTATTGCCTGCACTCACGGTTACACATAAAAATATATCTAAGAAGTAACTAAAAATAAAACATACACAACGGTAGGCTTTTCTGCCCTTAAGTATATTTATTTTGACCATCGGTTAGCAAATAGGCACTATATGAGCAACGATACATGATCATAAATGAATACGATATACAAGTAAATGACGGAATGAGTTCCCTTTGATGGCATGAAGCAAATAACGTGTGTCATGGACCACCTCTCACATCGCAAGAGAGGAAATACAGGCGTGAACTATAACAATCAAACTTTACTGTTCTACTTTATAGGGTGTGGTTAGGGAAACGCATAACATGCATTATAACTCAGTCCTGAGTAGTAGTGATCTGTGATAGATTCAAGAGAGTTTCGAGAGGATTTTTCAGCCAGCCTTATTCTCTCGATCAACCATAACTTATTTGCTACTTCTATACTTTTAAAATGTCCTAAATTAATAAGTCATATGTTATGAACATGACTTATAATGTGATATTTAGTTGTAATTTTATTTACACTAAGGACTAAAATTGGTATTGTAATCGTTACTCGTAAGTAGTGAAGCAAGTCCACTCGCGTATTATCTCTGGTGGTTGCTATAAAAATTTTATTGTCGTATAATTTAGTGTGCGTGTCCGTGCGTCCGCCAGCACTCGGCCAATCAGACGCAGCTGTCGCGGGCCTGACATTAGCAGGTAAGTTATGATTGAGCCGCGGCGTTTTTCGCATTACCATATTTTAAGCTCAGATAAAATCACTCGATGTTTATTACGTTAAGATTATATTCTTTTATTGCGATCCGATGGGCGACTCGGCCGACGTTAGGTCTGGTAGGTATTAGTATAATTCACGAATTAGTAGGCGCCGATGTTTGTTAAGTGGAATCAAAGGTTAACGAATCAATTACATGTTAGCGGGGAAAGATGAAATCTTTACGTAATTTTGTTTGCATTCCCCGATCACTGATTTTTGTTCGGTTGGTATGTTTAATTGACTTGTCAAGTCATGATCGGCATTCTGATACTGGGTAATGAGAATAATGCGATTCCAAGATTTCGAAAGCTCACATTCAAATACTTGGTAAAATTATCTATAAACCGTAGTAGTTTCATGGTTCGATTGGAAGGGTACTACTACCATTATCCACGCGAAAACAAGCATACTATTCACTTTTTAGAACGCGATTGTCCCTGTCAATTAATATCTCATATCTAACCTTAACTCAAATAGAACCTAAATTAACAATTTTATTTCATTTAATATTAATTACAATATTATTCAACATCAAAATTATATAACAAAAGCCTAACTTAAACAATCGAAAGGATGCTCGTGCCCATGCGGCATGGTGTCAAGAATGCTAACGTTCGCAATTCTCTACGCGAAATATGAACATGCCCTCTTGTTTTCAGGAGATTCGATCAAACATGAAATTAATTGTTTGAAAAATTTATTAGAAAACCTAAATTATAAATTAAAAAAACCGGAGTACGGTTGGAAATGGATCACAGAAGCTTTGCTACCTATGAAAATGTTCGTTCCTACGTTCCGAAAACCTACGTTCGGCGCTGGAACGCAGGAATGATTTCATACTAGAAATGGGAGTTGCGGTGGTAGTTCTTGCTTTCTTTCATTTAAAAGCGAGGCGACCATCTTAGTCCTAAAAAGTAGCAACGCATCTACGTTCGAGCGCAGATAGGATTTCGATCGTGTTTGTGGTTGTACGTGGATGTCTATGGGCTGCGATCATTTAACATCAAGTGGTTTGCATGCTCGTTTGCTACTCTTCTCATGTAAAAAAAGGTACGAGCTTATAGAACTTGAGAACTTGAACTGTTAGAACTTGAGTTCTATGTGAAGAGAGTAGCAAATGCAAGCGAGCATGCAGGCCACGTGATGTTAAATAGTTGCTGCAGCCCATAGACATACCTTACAACCTCAAGGGGAAGGAGGGGGAGGGGGTAAAAGGTAGTTTAATAAAAAAATGAAAATATAATTAGCCTTTTAAATATTGTTGTTGGAATGTAGTATTTGTAGAAATGCCTTGGGTACTGTAATTGTATTTAAAATTCTCGGTCCACATAAAAATACGTTCTTCAGTAGAAGTTATTTCGGACAGCTGGCTTTAGTATAATTGCTGATGTTAATTGAATTTTTAATTATGTTAATAATGCGTGAAGTGTCAGGAACAAATGTCAGTGTTGTCTGTTTATACGGGCGTGTTAAAGTTAACGTTTTGTTGAGAATGGCATTCGTGTCATCAACTTATTTGTGGGCGACTGGGCAGATGATACTTTTCGTGTGCAAATATTTATCGTATTTACAGTATGGAATTAGTAAATGGGCATGCAGACCATCTGCCAGTGGTCATCGCCTGCGGACATCAGTAGTCAGCTCTTGTCTCCAACTCAATAGGATGGAATTTGTATCGCCAGTTACAGATACGTTTCTATCCTCCATCATTAAGTAGGAAGGTTTTATTGTATTTCCTTCAAAATTTACAAAGTAGTTCGACTTTGGAAGTACCACATATCCACATCGAGATAAAACTCCATTTTATCGTATCCATCCATCCATTTATTGAGATATAACTCCATTTATAGTTTCTCTACCTTCAACACTACGTTGGCAAGACTGCTTTGCAGTTAGCAGTGCAGTCGCTTGCAGCTTTTCATATAGAATACATATATACGTGTAAAATTAAATGAAAAAAGGATACAAATATATTCCTTGTCGCTTAAAGATGAGATTACTGTTCAATTTATATTAATATTTAATACTAATTCTGGTACAATAAATTAGGTAATAGAAATGAAATTGGAAATAGAAATAGAAACAGAAGTAGAAATAGTTTCTTTATGTAATAATTGTACATAAATATGTCCATTGTTGAGGTGTCCTTTTTACTGTGTATGTATATACCTGCGTCAAGACGCCTTGCTCTTCCGCATCTTACAATAATTTACTAAACAGCAATTACAAAATGAGCGGCCTACACTCCGCGGCACGGAGTTTGTCGCCCCTGTCTCTCCAATCGCCGCAATTGAGATTCATGTACGTCTCCTACTCCATATCAATAAGGGCCTGATTCACGATCTCTAATAAAACGCTCGTCGGCCTGTCAGCGCGTATTGACGCCGGATTGATGGGCACTTTGACTCTGTCACTCTTAATCGTTTCAATTGTGTCATCTCTGTTTATAAATAGGTGGTCCAATGATGGTGTGTCACGTTGTCACGTGGAAATGCAGATTGGCTAGCTAGATACAAAAAGCTACAGACAAAAAATTCGTCAAAATATCTCTATAGATATTTTGACTTTAAGAGTTATGTCTATGTCAAAAGGAAATTCATTCTGCTTTCTTTCTTTCTCTAGCTAAGGAGCGCGGCTGAGTTTGTGTGTGTGAGAGAATTTGCGTGCACGGCAATGCCTTGTGTATGTGTGTATATATGGGTGTGTAAATTTGGATGTGATTGTTGTGTGTGTGTGCGCGTGCGTGTGTATGCGAGGGTGTGTCTGTGTCAGTGTGCACATGTGTTTGAGTGTTTGAGACCGTGCGCGTGGACTTGTGTGGGTTGTGTGT
Source organism: Phocides pigmalion okeechobee (assembly GCA_018251015.1). Classification (NCBI taxonomy): domain Eukaryota; kingdom Metazoa; phylum Arthropoda; class Insecta; order Lepidoptera; family Hesperiidae; genus Phocides; species Phocides pigmalion. The sequence goes on from DWON01000180.1 coordinate 23,057, forward strand.
GAGTGAGTAAATAAATGTGCGCACTTGTACGTGTGTGTATATGTATGGATGCGTTTGACGTGTATGTGCGCGTGCACACATGAATATGTGTTTGAGCGTTTGTGAATTTGTATGGCTGTGCCTGTGTGCGTATGTTTGTGTATCGCAAGTGCCCTAAGTAAAGTCAAGATTTTGTTTTAAATTTAAACTCCAATATTTTATTTCATTATATAAATCGTACAATGTCAAGATTTTTACTTTACATATAACATGAGGATAATTGTATACTCACTCTTAAATGAACCACTACCTGGTCGGTACCTACTTATAAGTATCACAGAGCACAGTTGACTCATGGAGTATTTGTCCACTTGACCTATCAGCATTCGAGGCGAATTAATTGGACTAATTAAAATGAAACTAATTGATATCTGTTACAGATATAGACAAACTAGACAGAGTCCACCTGGCAGCCGGAAGGGTCGCAAAGATCAACACTACAATACAGTTAGATGTTCCATCTGTTACGTATTGTGTTACCAAAGTGTTTTGAAAATATATGTGTTTATATGTTTTGTTTATCAACTTGTTTTTCTGTCTTTAGGGATGCAAACTTACTTCAAATTTATATATTCTAACATATTTTAAAACTAATTATAATAATAAGTTTAATCCAAACAATCTGAAGGATTTCTGAGCCCATATAGGCACGGTGCCAAGAACGCTAACCGCATTCCCATCTTGAAAAGCAATCGCTATTTTCTGCGCAAAATATGAACCAGTCCTGTTGTCAATAACAGTGTCTATCAAACATCGGATTAATTATTTGAAAATATTTACTCAGGCTCCATGGACCAAGTGTTTAAAGCCTACCTGAAAAAATTCATTATAATTAGTAAGTTGAACTTTTCACACAGTTTCCACATCAGTTAACAAATGACGGAGACTCCGCCTCCAGCAGTGGCACTAAATGGGATGCTGGTAGTGAAAAAGCAGTAGGTCTTCAACAGCGTTGGAGCAGCAAAAGTGATTTCTGTTCAAAGTCTCGTCAAGCTGTACGAAGTACTCTTAAAAAGGATTTCAGCCAAGCTTTAGTACACTGATATGGACAAGGTACCAGTACTCGGCATGTGAGTTTGAACCCACAATTGTTAATATCAGCGTAGGTATATAATTGCGAATGATTGCGCGTCAACGGTCGCATCACAGATGAGGCATACAAAGACGCGTTATCACGCTGAAGAAGATCTGAATAAGTATGAATAACTGTTATGTTATGTACACAGCTCTGTGGATCGTGTAGAATGTAATGATTGAGAAATCTAAACAACGTTGGGCGTGTCGTGAGTTGGATGGGTGACCGAATGATTGACAAAGTGAAGCGACGTTGGGCGTGTCGGGAGTTGGATGGATGACCGCTAGTAGCAAACTTTTAAACTTTTCCTTCGGAGAGTTAATAATCGGCTATACTCAATTGATAGACAGATCGATGGCAGATAGTAAAACATTAGCAGAGACTTTAAGGTATTTGAAAACATCTGACAGATGGGCTAGCCACCTATGTCCCTATTAACCTTTGTCGGAGTCCTCACAGTTGGTTTCAGGACATTCGATAGACAGGTTGGTGATTAGACAGTATCTCTACCAAAATAAATTGAAACAGAGTGGTAGCATTCAGTAGTCTAGATAAACTGGTTTTAGCAATGTATAGTGAGGATAAAAAGAATTTCGTTTACCCTGGTTCATACGTTTAGACGATAGTTTTGCAAATACAAATATGTTTAATTATATTTTATTGAAATAAAATGTTAACATGATTAAAAAATCTACACAAAATACCTACATAAAATACGTTAAGACTAATTATAAACACTTTACAAATTAAAAATGCCATCCAGAACTCCTGCTTGTGGCATAGCGCCCTTCCATAGCATTCCCTCGTTCTATGGTCAGTCTGATTCTTTGAGCAAAATAGCTATATTTTTAGTTAATATATACACATATATAATTTAAATAATACAGTTCTATGAAGGTTAGCATAGGTTATAATTAGTTTTCATTATCTATTTATTTTCCTTTTCGTAACAAAAATACAACGTTTACTAATCAGTTGCAGCCTACCAAACAACCAACTTTATATTTTTATTTTTCCTCGTCGAAAGTTTTGTTTAAAGATGTTAAGGTGGAAAACAACAATTTGCTGCGTGTAGGCATAATTTCGAATAATGCCATGTCAGTGATCCTGTCGTAGATTAGGCGCGGGACAGACAGACAGTTTTACTGCAACCTGTTTGTAAGGAAAGGTCTGAATAACTGTTACTTGCGCATCATTGGAGGTTGTTGGTATTTGTCAACCTGACAATAGTTTTAGTACCCATACCCAGGTACATTTTTTACGAATAGTATTATAAATTACGATTTCTCTTTTCTAGACTTATATCATTAATGCTTCTTTTTAAAAGGATTGGACATAAACATAAACAGAATTACACAGACTAACAGATAATTACGAATTGTCGAATTCGGAGTGTCGTACTGTCCTGGCTTGTCATACTCTATTCTTTATTTATTGAAACAAACATGGAAGTTATAAAAGATACATAAAGAGATGACAATGAATAAAATTACAGGGAGAAACATACATCGCAGGAGGGATGGTGAAGCAAGGTAGCGGTGCGATTGGATACAACGTCCACGTTGCCACCATCCCTCGTAAATACAAATAATACTCTTGAAATATAATAGTGAATGAATGGTTTGTCATATTCTACGGAGTTGTGGGTTCTTAGGTTAGTGAGCGAGGAAGTTTTGTATTTCGAGATTGCCATCGTGACCAGGCTTTTCAGTTGGTCAAATACCCCCTGATTTATTAATATTTTTCAATTATTAAATAATATTTTAGTATAACAATGGATTGTCCCACTGTTAAGTGGGTCGTTACGACTTCGGTTATGCCTATTGTTTATTCCTCAGGAGTAGCAACGCATCTATGTACATATGTACTTCCCACCTCGGATATGACGTCAGTCCTGTTTGAAGCTGTACGTAGATGTACATTGGCAGCGACTACTCAATACCAGGTAGCATGCTCGTTTGCATATGAACAAAACTTTACAAATTATCAGATTTTATTGACAGTAACATAAATATATCTTTATCATACTAATAATTTGTTTGAATTAAACAGGAAGCGACACGCTGATATTTGATGATAAGATGTCGAACTTATCGATATAGGCATGTCCATTACGTATGGAAATTTGAGTGTTTCAATAACGGTGGTCCATGAATAATACAATTTCATTACAGATAAGCCTCCTAGATACCTAACTGCGAATTGTCCATATCTCGACATAACAGAATTAAACCTGTAACCGAACACCAAGCCTGTCGCATTCATTGCAAAATTCCACTAGACTTGCGCGCGAGTCGACTCACTTCGCGATTGATTCCTTGTCAATCAACACGCGATTTTGGACCTAAATCCTCTGCAATAAAGTCTATTATTCCCTGTACGTAATAAAGTAGAATCTCGTCTTATTAAGCGAGAAACGAGGCATCAGCATCCATCATAATTCTGCCTCATTTTGTAATGCTACTTGCTGGATGCGATATTTTCATATGCAGATGCAATTTTGCACGTTCGTTCCGTCGCGACCTTATGTTCGGGGGTTAAGGGTGGTTTTGGATCGTTTGGGGTGCGCACGTTTGTTTATAAGTGCGTAGGTACGGTTCCCGGTCAAACTAGTTGAACGCGAAAGTTGTTGATGCCGGCCGGCGTCGGATCTTATTTCGCTAATCCGTTACTGCGATTTCTCTTGATGGGAAATTGGAGTTGAACGGTATTAGTTCCAGTTTAATAATAGCGCTTTTTGGCGCTTTTTAAATTAGGGTGCGTAAGAATGTAATGCGCCTAAAAATGCAGACATCTTTATGGTGAGTCGTCCTTGAGAAACTAGACATCGACATTAAATTTTAAACAAAAATAAGGTCCTATCTACTCGTCGACTAATCGTAATCTACTCGTAAGTGCTCGTAAGTCACCTCTGCATTCGAAAAAAGTTGCTTCACAAAATACAAGGTCGGCGGTTATCTTCTCAGTACACCTCTTCTTTCAGTAGCTATTAATCTCCATTGATATTTTTGTCTCCAGTCACTATATATCATGATTAAACATCGGTAATAAGCTGCCGAGTGGTACAGTTGCGGCGTCTCACATTGGAAGTTCGGGGTTCTATTTCGGATGTTTTCAAAATTGTATACATATTAAAAATATATTATTCGGCTATATTAAAAAATATGGATTTATCAAATCTGAAATAAATGGTATTATTATTATTATTATATATCAGCTACGGATAACATTGTGACAAAACAAGCAAGCTTGAGAGTTCTTCCAAAGGTTTTCAAATATATATGAAATATACTAGTCCGCTATTTGTCAGGTTTATTGCAGCAGGGAAAAACCTAACTCTCACACTAACCCTGTTCTTAGAAGACTTCTGCTAGGTGTGGGACAGCTATGGTGATTTCATGTCACAAATCTACCAGAAAAGTAGTATAAGTTGCTTATTAAACAAAAACTAAGTAAAAAGGCGTATTGAAAAAACAACGAATACTTAAATGATAAACTCATATGGTCTGAAACAGCATCAACTCCACTGGCACCATTAATTTAAGTTATGATTTGTTAACATTCATTCAACAATAAAAAAATGTGTGTTTTGTAGTTTCTTTCGCCGCTTCTTTTCCAAAACGAAATACCTTACGAGTCGGTGGTATTTTATTGAACCTCAATAAGAGTTCTGTAATCAATTTTGGATAAAAATATTTTGATGTTGATATTTGATTGTGATGAAAAAATAAGTAAACAAAAGTTTAAAATGTAAGCTAACCGGAATTTCGATGGCGTCGCATCATTATTAATAGGAGAGCTATTACGAACACTTGTGATAACAGTGGCGGCCGTGACAGGTGACGCGGCCATACATTCTGAATTAGTGCAGGTTGGCGCCGCGCGGGGGCGACCCCACTGTAGAACATGTGTTGTGTACTATCAGTAATTCAAACATTTTAAATTGAAAACGCGATAATGCAACCAGAAACGAACAGAAAGCTTTCGAACTAAGCAAACAAGTATCAGAGAAAAAATATGTTTGATATTTACGCGATTATAGTGAAGCGTGATTATTTTACAAAAACAATCTTGAATCGAAAACAATATTTTCCTTTGTGTTACTATTTTTTTTACCTTTGTGATGATCTTCTAGTGAGACTTTTATTCTTTATGTAGTTGGTTACACATGGTTACAGATGTACTGCATGCTTATTTGTTAATTCCGTTTTAAATAATAAGAAATAAAGCAAGTTTTCAACCGTATTTTATAGAGTTATGTATTTTTCTTTCATGTATGTACAATGAAATGTTCACGGGCATCACGTTGCAGGCCACTCGAACCTACCGTCAACTTGTGAACTCTCGTTTAGTGCCGCCCATAGACATCTGTAACCAACTTAATATAGTGGTCGTCATCAGCCCACGTGGTCTTCCTACTTTGCCGGGTCTCTAATGACTTATGAATCAACAGACTACGCGCCTCGAGGTGGTTCATGACGCAATTTTCGAGGAAACCTCGACAATTGTCGCGAAATGCTCGCGTTATTTGTCAGCCGTCGATCACACTTCCATCAAAACGCACGAATTGCTATCGCTGGAAATGAATCTTCTGTAGAAACGAACGATTTTGACCAACCTATAAATTATTCTAATATTAAACACATTTTTTATGTGATAAGAGTAAAAAACGAGCATGCAAACCACCTGATGTAGTAATCGCAGAAAGTAAACATCCACGTACAACCACAAAAACGACTGAAATCCTATCTGAGCTCGAACGCAGATACGTTGTTATTCCTGAGGACTAAGATCCTCGCCTCAAACTATAGCCACCGCACCTCTCCAATCGAAACACGGATTGTGAGGCCGGCGGTGTTCCCTACTCGTTCGAAGTATGGTTGTCCCACTTTTAAAATGATGGTCGCTTCATTCGTCAACCGTCAATCACATTTCCATCAAAATGTAAGAATTGCGTCACGCTACTAATAAATAGCTACCTGATGCAGAAAATAACGATTTTGACCGATCTATAAATTATTATATTAATGTTACAACATGTTAACTAAACTCTCGCTAAACATTACTATGTGATAGAGACACGCATTTCGTCAAAGCGTATTTTCGACCAGTCGAATGTCATTCCCTTTCAAGTTCGGGACTGCTTTGACATATTTTTAATTACAGATAATAACCTCCGTCCGTATTAATCACTGACGACAGGAGATATCTTAATTAAGGCTTTATTATTAAAAATTCAGACCGACAATTTAAATGCATATTTTGAGCGAAGTGCGTGATTTATTTATAGGCTGCGATTTTTTTTATAGTGGACAAAATTTCAGAAATAAAGGAATATAGAAAACTATAATAGAGGAATATAGAGACAGGGATAGTCAGTACAACGTGTCATGTAACTAGAGGTCGACTGGGATGGTATCACTGCCACCCTCATAACCCGCCATAAAACAAAATATTATTCATGGATTGCATTTCGGTTGGGGAGGTGTGGTTGCCGGATACACATTATTGGAGGCGACCATCTTAGTCATCAAGAGTAGGAACGCCATCCATCCTTAAATAGAACTTCTGTTCTGCTGCAGTGACCAGTTAACATCAGGTAGCCTGCATGCCCATTTCTTACTCTTTCATAATAATAAAAAAATGTGTTTCGGTCAGAGTGATGATTATCAGTTGAAATTACAAGTTATGCGACCATCTCAGTCCTCAGGAGTAGCAATGTATTTATGCACGATGTCAAACATGCTTTTAGTCCTTTGGTTGAACGTAAATGTTCAGGGGCTGATTAAGGGTAAAGGTGAGTCCTCAGGAGTAGTAACGCAACTACGTGCGAAATCGTTCTTCGGTTTGGTTCGGATAAATAGGTTAGAATGTGGATATCCATTGGACGAAGCGCAACGTCAGGTTGTCTGTAGCAAACGATTGCTACTCACATAACCAAAAAAAATCTTATAAAATAAAATACTAAGAAAAGGTTGTTGTTTTTGTTTATACCTTTTTATGTCATGACTGTATTTTCTAAACGTAAATCATGTTTTGTTGGTATTTAACAGTTATTTATTTCAACAACATGTTAAAATCATGTAATTGCAATCTACAAAAACTGCCGACACTTGTAAAAGTTTAATATCGCTATCGGAGTGAACACGAATGTAATTTTAATTATAATAATTAAAGCCTATCTGTAATGAGTTACGTACATTAATTTTATAGTCAGCCTTGGTCAGGGTGGTTTTTGCGATTTTTAATTACATATATCTTGGAGATAATATCGCGGTATCTTACTGCCGACTTTTTCATTTGCAAAATTGCCGACGTGTGACATTCTGGGAACATATTCTATTACAATAACTTTATTTACTAGAAAAGCCGAGTTCAAAGAAATGTCACTTCCTGTTCGGATTGCTAAATTCTATCAAATGTAGATTATTATTATCTATATGTTTCTCAATAATATAGGCAACTCTAAAGTAAACTTAAGTCCAATTCAGAATGACATTCCTTAGTTTCACTCTTAAGGGCGCTAATTTCTTCTCAAATTTAGGTGGAATCGAACAAAAAATATATCCTTCCAGTTAAAAAAAATACAAGTCGGTGAATTTATATTATTACATCATACCGCACTTTATCCACTTAGGGGTACATTTTCAACCAATAACCATATTATTGGTGGACAATTTACCAAGGCTGTAAATGTTAAATGTAAGTGTCGTATTTCTTATACGACGAAATTTCAAAGAATCTTTCAACACCTATTTCATCCCCTGAAGGGTAAGGCTTCATTATAATTGTAAAGTAATCATACTAATAGTGAGTTTAATTTTGGAATCTACTTTATCTCACGGTCGCCGTGTCGTCGTGGTATCGTGTCGTATAAAGCGCGATATCAATATCCGCCAATAGCCAGGTAATGAGGGGTGGGTCGGTAATTAAATGTCATCTGTCAAAGCCGCTTCTGTCAAATTGTACGTACACAAACTACTTATATTTGAATGCGTGACGTCACCGTTATATACATACGTCCTATATGTGTAGAGGAGATCCCGTTTTTGAATTCATTCATCACGATATCTCTGGCCGATACTATAAGGCCAATGGTCTTCAAATTTGGTAGGAATATTGCTCACTTGTAGAGGTCAGCTAAGAACGGATTTTGTGAAATTCCGCAAGCTATATTTTATGCTCTGCGAAGCGGGTGGCGGCGGCTAGTAGTTTATAAAGTACCAAAAATATATAAACACTTCTGGAATTATATTCAAATTATACCGTACAGTGTCCAGCGCTTTTTACTCACGGATGGAGTTCTATACATATTTTCAAAAAATGAATCAAAACCTCATTTATGAGATTCTAGCTGCTGTCCGCGAATTTCATTTTTTCACAAAGGCGGTTTACGATTTTTGGGTTTTGCCAGATTTTGTAAAAGCAAAAATCTGATGCAATCTCACCCGTATTATTTTAAATGACGAAACTTTTTTAAATTATAGACTGATATAAATAGAACGACCACAAAATGTTAAGTGAAGCTTACTGCAATACATTACTGGAAACTGTAACAAAATCGGTTAAGCCGTTTCAGAGATTAGTGCGCATAAACGAACAGACACACAGACATAATTCTAACAAGTGTCATTTTGGGTTCTATCATGTTAATAAAGGGCCTTAATTATCTTCATATCATTTCATGTATATTCCATGTACAGACAAATGATAGATAAATATACTACGAGAAAACTAGTGGGGGACGGGTTTCGGCGTATACTACCTTGAAGAAGCTAGAAATTTTAAAATAAATAAAATGTCCCTGTCCGGTGGTAGTTATTGACGTTCAAAAAGGGTTCTGTAACGAATATACTCTGAATAAAAATATATTGGTTTTAGTAACTCTGGCAGGTATTTTCAAATTTCTGTTCACCTATAGGTAATGTAACAGATAAAAAACAATGAATGAAATCAGGAGCACGTGGGATTCAAACCCAGACTAGTGTGGGTGTTAAAGGATCATACCGCTGAGCAATCAGTGATTACAAAATTAGTTTGATGACGTGTACCTTAACGTTGACGTGCGAGGGTCCGGGTTCGATCCCGGGCCGAACATATCTTAGTACTGAACTTATTTTTTGATCCCGTGTTTCGATGCACGTGCATGAATACGAAGATTTAAAAGTCTGCTTTGCATAAATAACTTGATTTGACTGATTGATTTACTTCCCTGCTATCCCTACTAATAATATAAATGTGAAGTTTGTTTGTTACGCTTTCACGCCAAAACTACTCAACCAATTATCATGAAATTTTGTACATATATTCGTAGAGGTTTTAAAAAGGACACTGGATACATTTTATTAAAAAAATGTATATTTAAAAAAATATTTGTGCACGTGCGCAGCTGTTCATGTTATTTATGACCTTTGATATATCGATATAGTGATGGTATATTTAAAGAAATTAGCGTCTCTAAAACAGCAGATATAATTTATATAACTTCAATTTTTTCAGAATCAATTTCTTTGAAGCTGTTTTGTTTGTGAAGCGTAGCGTTTTCAAAATATTAGAAATGTTTGTTCACCAGCGCGACAAATCGCTTCTTCGCATTAATCACACAAACACGCTGGATACATAATTAAATGTATGACAACTTGGATTTATGCGCCTATAAATATGTCACTCAGTACGTAAGGTCCGCGACAAAGGTAATTACACCGTCGTCTGTGAGCTAAGGATTGTGTAGCAACATTAAATGTAGGTGTATCTACTTGGGGTCTAGGGTGTACAATGGTTTGTCATCTAGTGCTTCATCATGATCAGGGTTAACTTGGCAGGCAATTAACTTGTTTGATGTAAGTAAAAGTACGGACAGCAAAAATGTACAATATTAGTAAAGGTACAAAAATAGTTTTTCTATTTTCAAAGCAGATTCCGTACAGAAGTGTGTTTGAATGTCGCTAAGTTATTACTGACTCGCGTAAGGTTTTTAGTTTTGGAGAACGGTGTACAACGGTTATTCGTGCGTGTTTATGTGGGTAGTTCGGTGTGACGCTTGCAGAGCGTGATGCAGCGCACGGTGGCACTCAAAACCGGGCTGTCGGTTTGATAGCACATCTAGTCTTAAGTGACTATGTGTGTGTTATTCCACTATACCCTGAACCAGGACACCACAGAGATGGATAAAGAAATATAGATTTACTAATAGTTTACAAACAACCTTTCAAATGGCCTAAAATGTCCTGAAACATGGTCTGCCACGTTCCTCTAAAGCGTATTAGTGGATATACATATATGTATGTATATGAGAGAGCGGCTATGCCGTTGATGGCATGTTTCCATTTGACCACTAGCTTACAAGTTTTAACGATTGTCATTTATTAATAACCTGCATCGACGTATTGACCTGCGGTCACCAATCCAATTTCGATTACGCTTAACGTTGCTTAAGTTTGTTCCTGCGTTGTGATCTAACTAGCCGCAGTTGTAACAAGCCGCAAAGAATGTCTACTTTAAAACTACTTTAAGACGAACTTCCAATTTTTGCTCTATGGGTCTTTACATAAAAAAACCTTGTTATAAGTCGCTTTTATTCATTTTTGCATAACTCTATTGTTCAAAACCATTTAGGATTTGCACAAATGCACAAGTGATGCAATTTCAAAAAAAAAACACAAAAGCATCACAAGCAATAGAACAATACACATCCATCCGGAGAAGAAAGTATAAACGTGAATTATGACACCCCCAAGTTTGCATTGTCCATGGTAGATGATTGTTTCGAGAAATGCATATGGTTTGTTTTACCGGGAATAACAGTTCAATGCTCCGTGACAAGTGTTGTTAGACAAATATTTGAATATTTGCTCTATAGGTGCATTGCCCTATTTAATGATTTTGTTTCATGAGACTTTTTCTTTGTGTGATAATAGAGGTAACATTTCGACCTCACACAAACGGTCCGGGGTTCAAGCCCTTGCCACGCCAAATTTTTCGAAGTTACGCATGTATCAAATGCGGTGGCTGGATTTTTACCACTAGGCTAACATTCCGTCCCCGGCTAACAGTCCCACACTTGGCTAGAGTAATGAACTGTTGCCTAGCTCGCTCTTTTGTCGACCGTGGATGTGTCCAATCTAAAACAGGACTGAAGGCCTGCTTGACGTGCACTCTTCAAGACTGAGATGTTTGCCTCGCAAGTAAGTGTATCCGACACCCACACCTCCCCGACTGAAACACATAAACTGCTTTACGGCGGAGTATGAGGGCGTTGGTGATGTCTCCGGTCGAATTGTTGGGCTGCCACCTTGAGAAAGTCTTGACGATGACGTATTGAGGATGACTTAATTTAATTAATTAAAAAACATTCCTGCACGTAATAAATCTAATAGATGCTAGCGCTAGTATTATGTTTATTTAAATGTCAGGTCTCATAGTAGCCAGATCTAAGACGTTAACGTCAAAACGTCAAGTGGAATACAGCGCCAATCTGGCGTTAACGTTACAAAGTTGATATCTTGCGTCGTTTCCAGAGCAACGAGTTGCAGTAACTGTATTTTGAGATTTGTGCTATTTGACAACAGTGTTACAGTGGCTGACAGTGCCAGGCGGCTTGCTGGCTTTGCTGCTTTGAGAATGTTACAGTTTATGATAGCAGGGGAGCAAACGAGCGTGCTGGCCACATTATATGATTCGGCATATGTGAGGTCACGATTAACGTCCTTTACGAGGTTGTACTTGTATGTGTAGCTGCTTCTACGAAGAAAGATGGTCGCCTTTCATCTCAGTAGCCGGAAACCACACCTCTCCAGTTGGAGACATTGATACATAAGAGTTGTTTCATGGCGGGTTATAACTGCGAAGATGGTAGTCTTCCTCCCCTCCGGTCCTCGGTCGAACACGGGTTCTGCCACTTATTAAAATTTAGATTGTAATATTAAACTTTGTATATGTATTTATATTTTTATATAGGAAATAACCTGGCAAAAATCGTTTCATGTTAGGTTGAATTTTTCTCATCTACTTTTGGTGGTGGTTGTTACAGATGTCCGTAGGTGACAGTAAACACTTCCTGTTAGGTAGACTGCATAATCATTTGCTAGTTTAGATCCAAAAAAAATGTTTTATGTACAAAGAATAAACTAGAACCCGTCTCAAGACTTGAACACAAAAACTGTATCAACAAGTCACATCTGCTCCGAAGGGTGTCAACCGTTATCTCTTGCATCCGTCCGTGCATAAATCTATCGCATATGAAAAGAATTAAAACGTACCCCATTGTAGAGGGCGAATAAATCTTGGAGATATCTCGGAGGCGACGCCCGCGGGCCGCTTCGCCGAACGCCGATATTTTATAAGTTTTTGACAGCCGATATGGAGGCTCGGAAGGCACCTGGGTTTGATGAGCTTTCCATCGCGATTACAACTAATAGCTGCAGGTTACTTATTTAATTTTAGATGCTTACGGTTTGCGCGGTGAAGTTACTTTAAAAGTCACATTCCGGTATTCACGATGTTACCAGTAAACCGTTCCACTTCCCTAGAATTAGGAGAAATAATCTCAAAGATGCATGCATTTGCATTGCATTGCATTTGTGCTGTATACAACAAATTCTCCACACGCGTAGCAGATGTAGGCATTTTCATTGACTTGCCACCATTCTTCTAACACGGAAAAATCAGTATCTTAGAACAACGTTGTGCTGGATACAATATTTTTTCTATAAAACTAACGGATGTCAACATTTTCGACTCTCTCAAATACAATATAATTCAGCATTAGAACAACCTACGAATTCTGTCTAATCTTATTTTATATGCATTTATTTTAGTTTATATCCAATTTTATGTAAACTAAATCTCAAAAGTCAGAAGCATCGTAAGCAAAATTGTTCACGACTGTAATTTCATGCACACGTGACTGTGATGCAATATTGCCTAAAATGGGCTGTCTCTAATCCTTCCAAGTTTGACTTACGATGCCACCTATTAATATAATATCCGTGATAGACCAGTTTGTGTACACTGTAGATCTGTAAAAACATTATTTCAAACAATTTGTCTTACATTTGATCGACGGTGTTAAGAGAGCAGGTTCATATCTCGCTTGGAAATGCACCCATCGTTTTTGGCATCATTGTACATAGATATTACGTTTAAGTAAGGCTTTTTATTGTAGTTTGTTTTAAGACATACATTTTTTTTCATTATCACGCAATCTTTTTTAATCAGCGAAAGTTGGTAGTTATTTAAAAACCGCCTCCACAGAATTCGATTCGGGAAGTCCTCATAAGATCAAAATGTATGCCACAAACTGGCTTTACCAATGGATTTTCTTGCGCAGAAGTGTGTATAAGTGATGTTACAATACATTGCTATAAATGGTACTGCTATTTTTTCATATTTACTTGAAATCTGTAAAACGTAGTCAAAACTCATACAAACTTACACCATAATTTTGCCCTTATTTTTAAGAGTGTAATTTCCAAATTTTCCTTTCATCAAATTCAAAAATTCCTTTTTTAGTGTTTACTGCCGCTATATAAATAACGTATCTTAATTTTTTTGGGTTGTAGACTCTACGGTTGTTCGTTGATCTCGGGGTCCAGTGTATGTAGATAATAATAATTCGTTCACCGGTCCCTATTCGTCTTATTGCTGTATCGAAGCCGGTCAGAAATAATGCGACAAGTTGCTTACAAATTATTCCAATAAGGGCCACTTACCAAAAAAAGGGCAATAAAAGTACATATAACCAATCAATGCCAGCTTAAATCACATGACATTACGACTTTAATCAATATCGGGACAAAAAAACGATCTCGATGGGACTGGTTAATAAATTGTGTGAAGGTTGTATGGAGTTGGAAAAAGTTTATAAATCGAGTAACCAATAACACTATAGTGCGGAGTTTATAGTGACGCCCTCGATCTCGGCTATCGGCGACGATTTTTTATCGACTCTATAAAGATGGCGACTCACGGGCACGGGATACGGGGTTGGACGCGGGTTCACTTTGATGCTACGACAGTAGTAAATATGCTACAAGACAAATTATTGTTTGTTTGTGTGCTTTTCGTAAAATTGTTGGTGGTTTGTGTTTAGGTTTAGGTAAAAGGTAGGTAGGTTTAGGTAAAAGTTTGGTGAAAATTGTATTTAAAAAAAGTATAAAAACAAACAACTTTTTGAAAATAGCACTTGTATCCATAAATATAATATAATACATCCATCATTTCCATACATACATTACTTAATTCTAATGTATAATTAATTCTATCACAAAATTGCATCACCAAATTTTCCATTCTAGGGGTGTACATTTTGTCTTCATTTTAAAATGGCATCAAATTGTAAGTATTATGGCTTTCTAATTAATAAAAGAATTATCTAAATCGGTTTGGAAATTAGTTATGGTTAACAAAAGTATGAAAAATCTTATTGCGAACCTCCTCTTATAGTTGATTAAAAGAAAAATATAGGCAAATTAAGAAACTCCTTTTATAAATCAGTTGAATAATTTAAATTTCTGTTTAGATATATGTTTAGTGTTAACGTCAAAATGCTAAAACAGTTACTTGTCGTTGATCTTTATTAACGAGTTAATTAATCTTTAGCTTAATATTTAGCAGTTAAATTAAAATTCAATAACTTGATTATTAACGCGTAAGTTAATTATAATTTAGCCTTAAGTATTATGAATAATTAATTGAAATCGTTTAAAAAATATGAACATAATCTTTTTATTAGACCTTTTTTTTATATTGACATGATTTATAGCTACTACTAGGAAGTCAAGTTGGCTAAGCATTTCAAGAAAACCTATTTTTACGTTTGCAAAAATTGTTCTTTAATAATTAATTTAACTGCTTTGAATATTAAACGCTCGTCAACGCACACAATAATTATCCGTGTGTCCTAGTCATTAACGTAACTGATTTACGCGGCACCGGACTCCTGTGAGCGAAGCCAGCGACCAATAATCGTTAAGACGTCTTCTTATTTCATTACAGGATTAAGGATATAGCTAAAGGATTAGGAGCGGCTATCGTGCCTTTCAGCTGCTTTACATTTCTTGACATTGGAGTGATCATTGGACCTACACCACCTTTTTATATGGAAATAATAAAATGAACCCCAACGCTCAGGCTCGGGACCAAGGGTTGTGTTTAACTTTTAACTTAAAATCACATCGTTTTCCTCTGCTCCTAAGTCCTGGAGATCGAGGACCACTACTCCGATGTAGGTAAAATATATAAATAAATAAGGGTTTCTGGTCTTTACATTATGGGATTCTAGCCTAATCGTCGGTCCTAGCGTAGATCCACATCGACTCCTGTCCTATCAATCCCTGTGTCTTATTCATACCAGTCTAATACGAATTATGAGTTACTGGTTTGATTTCCGACAGGTAGCCATCTAAACGAAGAATTTGATATTCAATTTTGAGGTGGGGTCGTTGTGTCAATGTGTCTTTGCAAGTGTCAATGAGAATCACGACGCAGCAAATTCTAGTGTGGACTATGTGTCTAGAAAGATTGGAATCCAAAAAAAAAATTTTTTTTTATTATTAGCTTAACGTGTCATTCAAATCACATCAATTGTTGTAAAAAAACTTGCTTTTTCATTTATCACAATAATTTTGAACTAATCAATGCTTAATTTATACATTTCAATATGTTCAGTTTAGTCATTATCACGTGTCATGCAACTGGTTTGAAATATTCTCAATTAAAATTTTGTGAAGTGGGTAGTCATTATGTACTAAAATTTATCAAACTACTATCTGAGAGAGGACATTTTTTATGTGAAGATATGGCAAATACACATGCAAGCTATGTGATATTAAGTAGTCACTGCAACCCATGGACATATAACGTCAAAAAAAACTGAACTTGTATCTGAGCTTGTTTTAGAGAGATCGTCTTTTGTTTTAATGTCCAATACCTCAAAGATTACACGGTACAGTCCAGTTTATAATCCCGTGTTTTTGAGTCCTTACTCAATGAAATATCTATGTATTGTTTATCAATTCTAATAACGTTGATAATGGTGATGAGGTCGTTTATTAGTAGTGAAGAGAGGTTATGGTAATTAGGGAAAGTCCACGAAATTGTATCTGTGTTGGGTTAAGTAGCACAGGTAGTTTTGAGGTAATAATATTAGATAATGGTAATGTTTTATAAGTTCAAATTACCTTTTGATTTCCGTGTTCCATTCTCTTCAATAAATAGATGTGACAAATATTTTAACAACAGAGTAGGTATTTTAATACAGTAATCATTACGTCACATGTTTTGATTATTTGGCATGCTGTGGTGCTCTGTAATTACGGGTGTACACATTTAGAACACTCGTAATTACTTGTTTTGGGTGTGTATATAAATTAATTTTAAAAATTTTAGGTTTCAAATGTTGGTCTAGAAAGTTATTTGGAAAACAGTTCTATTTTTTAAAAGTAAATTTGAAAGTTAAAGTGAAATGGCATTTTTTCAAAATAGTACTTACAGAACACGTTTTGAACATCAAAAATTCAATCACGGACTCGAAAAATGCCTGGTTATATATTAGAAGCAGCTTAAGAAACTGCGTAGGTATTATGCATAATTTAAAATAAACACCAATTACATATACATAAAAAATTTAAACAAATTAGTAGGTACACCAATTAGTCTTGTAATTTATGTACTTAGTAACAGGCTGTATTAATATAAAAAGGTTTTGCTTAATAGTAGATATTATACAGAATTATACAATTTTCAGATCAATTCTTTTTTTGGATTGTTCTCAAGAAAAATCTCTCTCTCTCTTTTGCTCTTTTCATTCATTCTCTTTCATTCATATTTTTGAAAACAGTGTTGCGAAGTAAAGTACGAGAATTAGCGCAGGAGTGAAATATAAAACTCGATTTTAAATATCGTTAATTCAACAATAAATTCAGAGTTGTCAATGCGAGTCCATTACGGGAGCCGAATAATTAAAAATTAATGTGAAATACATAACAGTCGAATACAGGATACATTAAGATTATGACTGAACTAATAAATATCTGGAATTGCCTCGGAATTATTAAGCCCTGACTTTGTGGAAAGCTTAACATAAAATGTTTACTAGTACATCACGTTTATTAGTACAGCGGCATCATAAAAATACTTACTAGTACTTTTATGATGCCGCTTAATGAGACAATTTAGGCGGCTTATACATGAGAGGTGATCTGCAAGAAGGAAACAGTGATGGATATAGGCACTGATGTAATTGGTGATTCGTTCCTCTTACAGTCTAGGGTTCGCATCCGTCAGGTGGATTGTATAGTGATTTGCTACATCTGTACCAGTGTTACTTGTATGTTGGCAGCATTGATAGCTTAGTCGTTAAAATTTCAGGCATTTACACGGAACTTCCCGCGTTGTATTATCTTTTTTTTATTATTATGAAAGAGTAAGAAACGGGCATGCAGGCCACCTGGTGTTAAGTGATCACTGCAGCCCATGGACAACCACGTCCAGTCTCAAACAGAACAAAAGTTCTATTCAAGGATAGACGCAGATGCGTT